>CM067371.1:103450054-103530031 GCA_034401795.1 Chaetoderma sp. LZ-2023a
TTTAACACAAGAAAGGGCGCGACGACAGACTGATTCCACAAGAAATGGCGTGACGACAGACTGATTCCACACAAGAAAGGGTGTGAAAACATACTATGATTCCACACAAGAAAGGGCGTGAAAACATACTATGATTCCACACAAGTAAGGGCGTGACGACAGACTGATTCCACACAAGAAAGGGTGTGACGACAGACTGATTCCACACAAGAAAGGGCGTGATGACATACTATGATTCCACACAAGAAAGGGCATGACGACATGCTATGATTCCACACAAGAAAGGGCATGACGACATGCTATGATTCCACACAAGAAAGGGCGTGACGACAGACTATGATTCCCCACAAGAAAGGGCATGACGACAGACTGATTCCACACAAGAAAGGGCGTGATGACATACTATGATTCCACACAAGAAAGGGCGTGACGACAGGCTATGATTCCACACAAGGAAGGGCATGACGACATGCTATGATTCCACACAAGAAAGGGCGTGACGACAGACTATGATTCCCCACAAGAAAGGGCATGACGACATACTATGATTCCACACAAGAAAGGGCGTGACGACATACTATGATTCTACACAAGAAAGGGCGTGACGACAGACTGATTCCACACAAGAAAGGGTGTGACGACAGACTATGATTCCACACAAGAAAGGGTGTGATGACATACTATGATTCTACACAAGAAAGGGTGTGACGACAGACTGATTCCACACAAGAAAGGGTGTGAAAACATACTATGATTCCACACAAGAAAGGGTGTGATGACATACTATGATTCCACACAAGGAAGGGCGTGACGACAGGCTATGATTCCACACAAGAAAGCGTGTGACGACAGACTATGATTCCACACAAGAAAGGGCATGACGACAGACTATGATTCCACACAAGAAAGGGCATGACGACAGACTGATTCCACACAAGAAAGGGCATGACGACAGACTATGATTCCACACAAGAAAGGGTGTGATGACATATTATGATTCCACACAAGAAAGGGTGTGAAAACATACTATGATTCCACACAAGAAAGTGCGTGATGACATACTATGATTCCACACAAGAAAGGGTGTGACGACAGACTATGATTCCACACAAAAAAGGGCGTGATGACATATTATGATTCCACACAAGAAAGGGTGTGAAAACATACTATGATTCCACACAAGAAAGGGTGTGAAAACATACTATGATTCCACACAAGAAAGTGCGTGATGACATACTATGATTCCACACAAGAAAGGGTGTGACGACATACTATGATTCCACACAAGAAAGGGTGTGACGACATACTATGATTCCACACACGGGCGTGATGACAGACTATGATTCCACACACGGGCGTGATGACAGACTATGATTCCACACAAGGGCGTGACGACATACTATGATTCCACACAAAAAAGAACATGACGACAGACTATGATTCCACACAAGAAAGGGCATGACGACAGACTGATTCCACACAAGGAAGGGCGTGACGACAGACTGATTCCACACAAGAAAGGGCGTGACGACAGACTGATTCCACACAAGAAAGGGCGTGACGACAGACTGATTCCACACAAGGAAGGGCGTGACGACAGACTATGATTCCACACAAGAAAGGGCATGACGACAGACTATGATTCCACACAAGAAAGGGCATGACGACAGCCTATGATTCCACACAAGAAAGGGCATGACGACAGACTATGATTTCACACAAGAAAGGGCATGACGACAGACTATGATTTCACACAAGAAAGGGCATGACGACATACTATGATTTCACACAAGAAAGGGCATGACGACAGACTATGATTTCACACAAGAAAGGGCATGACGACATACTATGATTCCACACAAGAAAGGGCATGACGACAGACTATGATTTCACACAAGAAAGGGCATGACGACATACTATGATTCCACACAAGAAAGGGCATGACGACAGACTATGATTTCACACAAGAAAGGGCATGACGACAGCCTATGATTCCACACAAGAAAGGGCATGACGACAGACTATGATTTCACACAAGAAAGGGCATGACGACATACTATGATTCCACACAAGGAAGGGCGTGACGACAGACTGATTCCACACAAGAAAGGGCGTGATGACAGACTATGATTTCACACAAGAAAGGGCATGACGACATACTATGATTCCCCACAAGAAAGGGCATGACGACAGACTGATTCCACACAAGAAAGGGCGTGATGACATACTATGATTCCACACAAGAAAGGGCGTGACGACAGGCTATGATTCCACACAATGAAGGGCATGACGACAGACTATGATTCCACACAAGAAAGGGCATGACGACAGCCTATGATTCCACACAAGAAAGGGCATGACGACAGACTATGATTCCACACAAGAAAGGGCATGACGACATGCTATGATTCCACACAAGAAAGGGCGTGACGACAGACTATGATTCCCCACAAGAAAGGGCATGACGACATACTATGATTCCACACAAGAAAGGGCGTGACGACATACTATGATTCTACACAAGAAAGGGCGTGACGACAGACTGATTCCACACAAGAAAGGGCATGACGACAGACTATGATTCCACACAAGAAAGGGCATGACGACATGCTATGATTCCACACAAGAAAGGGCGTGACGACAGACTATGATTCCCCACAAGAAAGGGCATGACGACATACTATGATTCCACACAAGAAAGGGCGTGACGACATACTATGATTCTACACAAGAAAGGGCGTGACGACAGACTGATTCCACACAAGAAAGGGTGTGACGACAGACTATGATTCCACACAAGAAAGGGTGTGATGACATACTATGATTCTACACAAGAAAGGGTGTGACGACAGACTGATTCCACACAAGAAAGGGTGTGAAAACATACTATGATTCCACACAAGAAAGGGTGTGATGACATACTATGATTCCACACAAGGAAGGGCGTGACGACAGGCTATGATTCCACACAAGAAAGCGTGTGACGACAGACTATGATTCCACACAAGAAAGGGCATGACGACAGACTGATTCCACACAAGAAAGGGCATGACGACAGACTATGATTCCACACAAGAAAGGGTGTGATGACATATTATGATTCCACACAAGAAAGGGTGTGAAAACATACTATGATTCCACACAAGAAAGTGCGTGATGACATACTATGATTCCACACAAGAAAGGGTGTGACGACAGACTATGATTCCACACAAAAAAGGGCGTGATGACATATTATGATTCCACACAAGAAAGGGTGTGAAAACATACTATGATTCCACACAAGAAAGGGTGTGACGACATACTATGATTCCACACAAGAAAGGGCGTGATGACAGACTATGATTCCACACACGGGCGTGATGACAGACTATGATTCCACACAAGGGCGTGACGACATACTATGATTCCACACAAAAAAGAACATGACGACAGACTATGATTCCACACAAGAAAGGGCATGACGACAGACTGATTCCACACAAGGAAGGGCGTGACGACAGACTGATTCCACACAAGAAAGGGCGTGACGACAGACTGATTCCACACAAGAAAGGGTGTGACGACAGACTGATTCCACACAAGGAAGGGCGTGACGACAGACTATGATTCCACACAAGAAAGGGCATGACGACAGACTATGATTCCACACAAGAAAGGGCATGACGACAGACTATGATTCCACACAAGAAAGGGCGTGACGACAGACTGATTCCACACAAGGAAGGGCGTGACGACAGACTATGATTTCACACAAGAAAGGGCATGACGACAGACTATGATTTCACACAAGAAAGGGCATGACGACATACTATGATTTCACACAAGAAAGGGCATGACGACAGACTATGATTTCACACAAGAAAGGGCATGACGACATACTATGATTCCACACAAGAAAGGGCATGACGACAGACTATGATTTCACACAAGAAAGGGCATGACGACATACTATGATTCCACACAAGAAAGGGCATGACGACAGACTATGATTTCACACAAGAAAGGGCATGACGACAGCCTATGATTCCACACAAGAAAGGGCATGACGACAGACTATGATTTCACACAAGAAAGGGCATGACGACAGACTATGATTCCACACAAGAAAGGGCGTGACGACAGACTATGATTCCACACAAGAAAGGGCATGACGACATACTATGATTCCACACAAGAAAGGGCGTGATGACAGACTATGATTCCACACAAGAAAGGGCGTGACGACATACTATGATTCCACACAAGAAAGGGCGTGACGACAGACTATGATTCCACACAAGAAAGGGCGTGACGACAGCCTATGATTCCACACAAGAAAGGGCATGACGACAGACTATGATTTCACACAAGAAAGGGCATGACGACAGACTATGATTCCACACAAGAAAGGGCGTGACAACAGACTATGATTCCACACAAGAAAGGGCATGACGACATACTATGATTCTACACAAGAAAGGGCGTGATGACAGACTATGATTCCACACAAGAAAGGGCGTGACGACATACTATGATTCCACACAAGAAAGGGCGTGACGACAGACTATGATTCCACACAAGAAAGGGCGTGACGACAGACTATGATTCCACACAGGAAAGGGCGTGATGACATACTATGATTCCACACAAGAAAGGGTGTGACGACAGCCTATGATTCCACACAAGAAAGGGTGTGATGACATACTATGATTCCACACAAGAAAGGGAGCGAAAACATACTATGATTCCACCCAAGAAAGGGAGCGAAAACATACTATGATTCTACACAAGGGCGTGAAAACATACCATGATTACACACAAGAAAGGGCATGACGACATGCTATGATTCCACACAAGAAAGGGCATGACGACAGACTGATTCCACACAAGAAAGCGTGTGATGACATATTATGATTCCACACAAGAAAGGGTGTGAAAACATACTATCTTCTTCTTCTTTTCGGTCGCTGGTATCACACTTGGAGAGCTGTTCTCAAGATGAAATCTGTGGTTTTCTGCAGTTCTTCCACAGGCCCATACAGCTTTTCAAGAAAAGAGGTTGACAAAGGCCAGATCTCTTCTCTCAACAGCTGATACGTACTGCAACATTGAAGTATGTGCTCTGTGGTCTGTTCTGCTTCTCCACAAGGACAAGCGGGCGATGTCGTAAGGTGGAACCGCCTGTACATGTGTTGGTTTAGTCTGTTATGTCTAGTTCTGAGACAAAAATGGTCACTTGCTCTGGCCTCGAGAGATGATGGTAGGCATCTTCTGATTGAGGTGTTCTATAGAGTGACTTGATGATAGTCTTCATCTCTGTATGCGTAACCATGTTTTCTGTCTGATTCTCTTCCGCACCCACATTTGCCATCTTGTCTGCTTCCTCATTTCCTTGGACTCCACAGTGTGAGGGGATCCACTGCAATGCTATCCGAAAGCATTTGATGGTTTGTAGTGCTTCTTCAAGTTGTGGCAGCTTACCTTTGGTGATAGCCTCAAGGACGGAGCGGGCATCAGATAAAAAGACAATCTGTGCAATAGGGTCTGCTGTTCTGCTGATGGTATTAGCTGCATGGACCAGTGCATCGACTTCAGCTCTGTAGTTTGTGCAGTGTTTGCCTGTCGGTATTGCAGCTGACCCATGTTGTCCGTTTGGATACTGTATGTGCAGTCCGGCACCGCCGCTCCTAATTAAATCTTTGGCTGATCCATCTGTGTAGATCCTTATCCATGTCTCCTGAGGGTACATTTCCTCCAGCATGGCTAGGGTCAGGGCCTTCTTGCTCACATCACTGTGTTCATCTTTGGTTGTGAGATGAGGTACTGTAGTGCGAATAGCTATGCTCTCTAGTTTGTTTTCCCAGGGTGGATGATCAAGGGTGTGGTTTGGGTCTTCTATTTGTGCTGGCAACATTTCTTGGTGTTTCCTTTGAAGTGCTTTTGTCTCTTTCACAAAGCTTGATCTTTTAAGTCTTCCTAATGACAGCAGTGCTTGCCTGATCTTCATCGGGTGGTTGTTGAACGATTTGAACTTTGCAGCTTGGATCAGTGCTTTGCATTCCCTTCCTTTACTAAGTGGGGGGATGCCTGCTGTCTGCTCCATTTTTTCTATTGGTGTTGATCTCATTCCACCAGTGATGATGCGCAGTGCCTGGTTTTGTACTCTGTCGAGGTTCTGTTGATGAGATTTAGCTGCTGTCATCCATGAGCTGGATCCATACTCAAGGTGTGGTCGTACGACACCTAGGTAGATGGTCTTGAGGATCCTTTCATTGGCACCCCACTTTGTTCCTGCCAGCTTCCTCATGATGTTTAGCTTTCTTCTGGCCTTTGCCTCTGCGTTCTGGATGTGCTCCTTCCATGTTAATCTTCTGTCATAGGTGACTCCCAAGTATGTCTGCTGGGCCTCGTACTCGAGTGGAGTACCGCCCAGTGTCAGATTGCCAACCTTGGTTTTGGTGGACAGTGAGAATAGCATGGCTGAAGATTTTTCTTTGTTGATGGTAATACACCAGCGATTGGCCCAAGCTGTAATTCTGTCCAAGGCAAGCTGCATTCTGTATGTGGCAGTCGCTGTGTACTCCTCGGTGCACCAGAGTACGAAGTCATCTGCATAGAGGGCTGCTTGGATCCCATTGGGCAGCTCTGCTACAATATCATTAATGAAGAGTATGAACAGAGTTGGTAATAATACTCCGCCTTGTGGTACCCCTTGTCTCAGCAATACATTCTGTCCAGATTGTCCATCCACCAGCACCCTAGCTCTGCGATTGTGTAGATATGACTTGGTCCATCGGAACATGTTGCCACCGATGCCTGTGCGCCGGAGCTTCACGAGGAGACCATCCTTCCACACCTTGTCAAATGCCTTCTGCAGATCAATAAAGGCAGCTAGCATCACCTTCTTGGCTTGAAAAGTGTCCTCTATGACCTGTGCAAGATGTGTTGTTTGATCTCCTGTGCTCCTGTATCTTCTGAAGCCAGCCTGCTCTGAAACTAGTGTTCTCCGACACCAGGTACCACTGCAACCGCTGGTTGACGATGCGCTCCATGGTCTTGCATATGCAGCTTGTAAGACTGATAGGATGGTAGCTCAGCACATTCGTCTTGTTCTTCCCTTTTTCCAGAAAAGGAGTCATTCTGGCTTCCTTCCAGCACTGAGGAACCTCTCCATTGGTCCAACTGAGATTAAAGATATCTAGCAACTTGCGGAGAGATGCATTACCAAGGTGTTGGATATAATAATAATAATAATAATAATAATAATAATAATAATAATAAGCTTTATTTAACGAAGGTAAACCGATCAGTTACAGGTAGCTGGTCTTCCCCGGGGCCTTCAGACTATACTTAGTACTATTTACATTTATGTACACAACTTTGATATATACAATATACACATTTTATTTATTTACACAATATACAAATATACAACATTTTAACCCTTATGGTGCTGTTCTCTAAGATGTCAAAATAGTAATAAGTGTGCTGATGGAAGTCAAGTGTACATTTTGAAAACTCTTTTATCAAAGCTGTTGTATCTTGCTTCCAGAAAAATAGTTTTCAAAATGAACACCAGCTACCATGCTGTATTTAATGAAATAATTTACATTTATAGCTCAGCAGCCTGAGGATTAAAATAGGAATTACTTTTATACGATGATTTAACTATCTGATATGTAACTGTCTGTCTGCTGCAAGCCACCAGGCCATGATTTCAACAGGCAGCAACTCCAGACCTGCTGAATGTATCTCGGAAACAACTCAACCAAAGGTTGGTGCTGGCTTAATTATCTCCCAACAACTGTAGGATGAGCTGCCTCCAAATCATTCAACATATCCAGAGTTAAACCCTATGGAAAATGTAGTCTACAGGAATTCAGCAGGGAGACATTTTACCCTTTTCACCTACAAGTCCCTGAAAAAGTATATTCTTTCTAATATAAAACTTAAATTGTATTCTGTTGAATATTTTGAAATTAACCCGACCAGAAGCCATTTGCTGCCTAAGACAGCAATGGCTTCCAGTCAGATTAATTTCAAAACACTCAACAGTTTTCATGTATGGTAGCGTTGAAAATTAGATATTGGGAATTCATGGGTGAAAGGGTTAATGCATATACTTTGTTCTTTATCTTCCTTGTTGATATGTCATATATTGAGATTTGAAAGCAGTCAAGGAAGAGGCTGTTCTAAGTGGTATTTTTAAGGAATTCCATAATCTGGACCCTTTTACAACAAAACTAGAGGAATGTAGTACACTTTTTGCTAATGGGGTTTGCAACCGCATATTTTCAAAAGATCTCAGATTACGATCATGGGAATCTGAGCTTTTTATAAACAGTTTTAATAAGTATTCTGGATTTTCATTCCTAACAGCTTTATATACAGTACAGCAAGTTTTGTAATTAATTCTCTCATGTATTGACATCCATTTCAGTTTCTCAAATAGCATTTTTGAGGGTGTACAAAATTTTTCAGAAAGGATGATTCTTGCAGCACATTTTTGTAATTTTAAGCGCCTGACTAATTGGTGTTCTTTACAAATGTTTCCCCACACTACAAGGCAAAAATCAAAATGAGGTAGAATATATGAATTGAAGAATTTTAAAAGAATATCAAGAGGTAGGTCTTTTGCATATTTCTTAAGTATTCCCAAGTCGTGATATTTTTTTAACAACATTATTGATGTGATCCGTGAATGTAAGCCTGTCATCTATATGCACGCCTAGAAGTTTTTCGCAGGTACTACCAGTTAAATCTGTATTATCATATTGGATGGTGATATCTTTAAAATCTTTAAGTTTAATTCTTGATCCAATCAATAACAATTTTGTCTTGTTTGTATTTACAATCATTCTATTCTCATTACACCATTCCTTGACTGCTTTCAAACCATCATTTAAAGATTTAGTTAAGTTAGCAGCACAGTTTGATTTAAAATAGACAGTTGTGTTATTGCCATTTCTACCTGGCTGGATCATTTCATTCGTAATGCCATCTGGCCCGGGAGATTTCTTCTTCTTCAATTGGCGCATAGACTTCTTCAGTTCTGCTAAACTAATGTCAACTTTCATTGCATCGTGAGTGTTGGTGTCTGTTCTTTCCTTTTGCTCTTTTCTAACCTCTTTTTTATGCATTCGTGGTATAGAAATGTTGCTTTCTTTTGCATATGCCTTCGCAAAGGCATCTGCAGCCATCTTTCCTGACAGTGTTTGTCCATCTTCTTCAAGAGTAATCTTCTCTCCCCCGACACCCTCATCATTCAGTGCTTTAGTCAGTCTCCATAGCTTTGTTGTGTCTCTCTCTAAATTAAACCCTGCCGTCTTTTCCCTCCAGCTTCTTCTTTTGGCCTCCAGCTTGGTCTTTAGATACCTGGCTTTAGTTTGTTGTAGTGTGAAGTGGTTTTCATGAAAGGGATTACCCTCTGCATCTTCTCTGGCCTTGTCTAGTTTATCATGTGCTGCTTGCAGTTCTGTTGTCCAGTAGGGGCGGTAGTTTTTCCTGCACCCTCGAGGAATCGCTTCGTTGGCAGCCTTGAGGATACGTGAATTAAATTCCTTGACCGCATTGTTGATGTTTCTCCCTTCTACTGCTATATTTTGGGTAAGCTCATTGGAACGAATGCCGAACAGACTCCAATTTGCCTTTTTGTAGTTCCACCTTGGATGTTGAGGTGAACTTGTTGAAATACTTACAGAAAGAGAGAGGAGGACTGGGTGGTGGTCGCTTCCTCCTAACTGCGATCCGACCTCTCTACTGAGGTTTCTGTTAATGTCTTCTGTACAAAATGCCAAGTCCGGCGTTGTTGTCGAGTGCCACCGACGCGAGTAGAAGGTAGGCTGATCTGTGGGATCGTTGACAAGTAAAAGGTGCTTTTCATCTTGCCATGCTTCATTGTCTTCTCCTCGTTTATCAAGTGTTCTGTATCCCCAGCTCTGAGACTGGCTATTAAAGTCTCCCGCAATGAGGAAGTGGCAGTCCGGGACCTGGATTCTGTCAAGTGAGAGATTCTTGTCACTAGGGCAGTAATAATTGAGAATGTCTATCACAGATTTGTGGTTGTTACCTTGATCTTGATATATTCTGCCTCTTCCATAAAGGTTTTGATCTGGCTGGCGTTCACGCTGTTTCAGACCAAGGTGATCACCCCGCCTTTCTTTCTTCCTCTTCGATCACACCGGAAAATCTGGTAACCTCTGATCTTAAATGGTTTTCCTTCTTGCAGGTGTGTCTTTTGGATGCAGCAGATATTAATGTTGTTTTCGTACAGGACCTGTTCGAGCACTGATTTCTTGTTGGTAACCCCTTCTGCGTTCCAGTGCATGATGTTGATACTGGGGTTCTCTTTGGGTTTGGTCTTCTCTTTCGGTTGGCCAGTAGCTCTCCATCCTCGTCTCCGGGCTCCACAAGACGAGTTGATGGGACCTCCAGTAGCTGAGGGTGGGCTCCTTCGAGGCGTGGAGCCCGGCGCTGCACCTGCCTGGCGGATCCTCACAGGGCGAGCACCATTTCGTTTGATTCGATCTCCAAGTGTCATTCATTTGCGTTGTGCATAATGCTCTGGTTAGCCCCTCCAAATGTCTGGATTGACACCCAGTGGGTTACACCCCTGCGCCACGTTGAGGCCGAGCATAGTCTTAAACATGGGAAAACATACTATGATTCCACACAAGATAGGGCGTGACGACATACTATGATTCCACACAAGAAAGGGTGTGATGACATACTATGATTCCACACAAGAAAGGGCGTGATGACATACTATGATTCCACACAAGAAAGGGTGTGATGACATACTATGATTCCACACAAGAAAGGGTGTGATGACATACTATGATTCCACACAAGAAAGGGCATGACGACATACTATGATTCCACACAAGAAAGGGCATGACGACATACTATGATTCCACACAAGAAAGGGCGTGACGACAGACTATGATTCCACACAAGAAAGGGCGTGACGACAGACTATGATTCCACACAAGAAAGGGCGTGACGACATACTATGATTCCACACAAGAAAGGGTGTGATGACATACTATGATTCCACACAAGAAAGGGCGTGACGACAGACTATGATTCCACACAAGAAAGGGTGTGATGACATACTATGATTCCACACAAGAAAGGGTGTGACGACATACTATGATTCCACACAAGAAAGGGTGTGACGAAATACTATGATTCCACACAAGAAAGGGCATGACCACATACTATGATTCCCCACAAGAAAGGGCGTGACGACAGACTATGATTCCACACAAGAAAGGGCGTGACGACAGACTATGATTCCACACAAGAAAGGGCGTGACGACAGACTATGATTCCACACAAGAAAGGGCGTGACGACAGACTATGATTCCACACAAGAAAGGGTGTGATGACATACTATGAATCCACACAAGAAAGGGTGTGACGAAATACTATGATTCCACACAAGAAAGGGCGTGATGACAGACTATGATTCCACACAAGGGCGTGACGACATACTATGATTCCACACAAGAAAGGGCGTGATGACAGACTATGATTTCACACAAGAAAGGGTGTGACGACATACTATGATTCCACACAAGAAAGGGTGTGATGACAGACTATGATTCCACACAAGGGCGTGACGACATACTATGATTCCACACAAGAAAGAGCATGACGACAGACCATGATTCCACACAAGAAAGGGCGTGACGACAGACTATGATTTCACACAAGAAAGGGCGTGATGATAGACTATGATTCCACACAAGGGCGTGATGACAGACTATGATTCCACACAAGAAAGGGCGTGACGACAGACTATGATTCCACACAAGAAAGGGCGTGACGACAGACTATGATTTCACACAAGAAAGGGCGTGATGATAGACTATGATTCCACACAAGGGCGTGACGACAGACTATGATTCCACACAAGAAAGGGTGTGACGACAGACTATGATTCTACACAAGAAAGGGCGTGATGACATACTATGATTCCACACAAGAAACGGCGTGACGACATACTATGATTCCACACAAGAAAGGGTGTGATGGCAGACTATGATTCCACACAAGAAAGGGCATGACATCATACTATGATTCCACACAAGAAAGGGTGTGATGACAGACTATGATTCCACACAAGAAAGGGCGTGATGACATACTATGATTCCACACAAGAAACGGCGTGACGACATACTATGATTCCACACAAGGGCGTGACGACAGACTATGATTCCACACAAGAAAGGGCGTGACGACATACTATGATTCCACACAAGAAAGGGTGTGACGACAGCCTATGATTCCACACAAGAAAGGGTGTGATGACAGACTATGATTCCACACAAGAAAGGGCGTGACGACAGACTATGATTCCACACAAGAAAGGGTGTGACGACAGCCTATGATTCCACACAAGAAAGGGTGTGATGACAGACTATGATTCCACACAAGAAAGGGCGTGACGAAATACTATGATTCCACACAAGAAAGGGTGTGACGACAGACTATGATTCCACACAAGAAAGGGTGTGACGACAGACTATGATTCCACACAAGAAAGGGCATGACCACATACTATGATTCCACACAAGAAAGGGTGTGACGACAGACTGATTCCACACAAGAAAGGGCGTGACGACAGACTATGATTCCACACAAGAAAGGGCATGACGACAGACTATGATTCCACACAAGAAAGGGCATGACGACATACTATGATTCCACACAAGAAAGGGCATGACGACATACTATGATTCTACACAAGAAAGGGCATGACGACATACTATGATTCTACACAAGAAAGGGCATGACGACATACTATGATTCTACACAAGAAAGGGCGTGACGACATACTATGATTCTACACAAGAAAGGGCATGACGACATACTATGATTCTACACAAGAAAGGGTGTGACGACAGACTATGATTCCACACAAGAAAGGGTGTGACGACAGACTATGATTCCACACAAGAAAGGGCATGGCGACATACTATGATTCCACACAAGAAAGGGCGTGACGACAGACTATGATTCCACACAAGAAAGGGCGTGATGACAGACTATGATTCCACACAAGAAAGGGCGTGACGACAGACTATGATTCCACACAAGAAAGGGCGTGACGACAGACTATGATTCCACACAAGAAAGGGTGTGACGACATACTATGATTCTACACAAGAAAGGGCGTGATGACAGACTATGATTCCACACAAGAAAGGGCGTGATGACAGACTATGATTCCACACAAGAAAGGGCGTGACGACAGACTATGATTCCACACAAGAAAGGGCGTGACGACAGACTATGATTCCACACAAGAAAGGGCGTGACGACAGACTATGATTCCACACAAGAAAGGGCGTGATGACAGACTATGATTCCACACAAGAAAGGGCGTGACGACAGACTATGATTCCACACAAGAAAGGGCGTGACGACAGACTATGATTCCACACAAGAAAGGGCGTGATGACATACTATGATTCCACACAAGAAAGGGCGTGACGAAATACTATGATTCCACACAAGAAAGGGCGTGACGACAGACTATGATTCCACACAAGAAAGGGCGTGACGACAGACTATGATTCCACACAAGAAAGGGCGTGATGACATACTATGATTCCACACAAGAAAGGGCGTGACGAAATACTATGATTCCACACAAGAAAGGGCGTGATGACAGACTATGATTCCACACAAGAAAGGGTGTGATGACAGACTATGATTCCACACAAGAAAGGGCGTGACGACAGACTATGATTCCACACAAGAAATGGCATGACGACATACTATGATTCCACACCAGAAAGGGCATGACGACATACTATGATTCCACACAAGAAAGGGCGTGACGACATACTATGATTCCACACAAGAAAGGGTGTGATGACATACTATGATTCCACACAAGAAAGGGCGTGACGACATACTATGATTCCACACAAGAAAGGGCGTGACGACAGACTATGATTCCACACAAGAAAGGGCATGACGACAGACTATGACTCCACACAAGAAAGGGCATGACGACATACTATGATTCCACACAAGAAAGGGCGTGACGACAGACTATGATTCCACACAAGAAAGGGCATGACGACAGACTATGACTCCACACAAGAAAGGGCATGACGACAGACTATGACTCCACACAAGAAAGGGCGTGATGACAGACTATGATTCCACACAAGAAAGGGCATGACGACAGACTATGATTCCACACAAGAAAGGGCGTGATGACATACTATGATTCCACACAAGAAAGGGCGTGATGACATACTATGATTCCACACAAGAAAGGGCGTGATGACATACTATGATTCCACACAAGGGCGGGCGTGATGACAGACTATGATTCCACACAAGAAAGGGCATGACGACATACTATGATTCCACAGACAATCACCCTAGTTTGATCCCAACATTGTCATGTCTTTGGGACCCCCCCCCCCCCCCCATACAGACAATCACCCTAGTTTGACCCCAACACTGTCATGTCTGGGATCCCCCATACAGACAATCACCCTAGTTTGACCCCAACATTGTCGCGTCTTTGGGACCCCCCCCATACAGACAATCACCCTAGTTTGACCCCAACATTGTCGCATCTTTGGGACCCCTCCCGCCATACAGACAATCAACCTAGTTTGACCCCAACACTGTCATGTCTGGGATCCTCCCCATACAGACAATCACCCTAGTTTGACCTCAACATTGTCGCATCTTTGGGATCCCTCCCATACAGACAATCACCCTAGTTTGACACCAACATTGTCGCATGTTTGGGACCCCTCCCCCCATACAGACAATCACCCTAGTTTGACCCCGACATTGTCGTGTCTTTGGGAACCCCCATACAGACAATCACCCGAGTTTGACCCCCGACATTGTCGTGTCTTTGGGACCCCCCCATACAGACAATCACCTTAGTTTGACCCCGACATTGTCGTGTCTTTGGGACCCCCATACAGACAATCACCCTAGTTTGACCCCTGACATTGTCGTGTCTTTGGGACCCTACCCAACTCCCACCACCCCCCATTAAGACAATCACCCTAGTTTGACCAAATCATTTTCATGTCTTTTGGAGCCCATACAGACAATCACCCTAGTTTGACCCCGACATTGTCGTGTCTTTGGGACCCCCCCCCCCCATACACATAATCACCCTAGTTGACCCCGACATTGTCGCGTCTTTGAGACCCCAATACAGACAATCACCATAGTTTGAGTCCAACATTGTCACGTCTTTGGGACCCCCCTACAGACAATCACCCTAGTTTGACCCCAAACTTGTCGCGTCTTTGGGATTCCCCCATACAGACAATCACCCTAGTTTGGAGAAGCCCACTCAAGTAGAACCAGAATGATTGAAATATGTGTCAAAAGCATCCATTTTGAAAACAATGTTGCTGAACGCTGTGGTGTTTTAGTTTTTAACTCCAAGTTAGCATATGTCTTTGGAACCAACTGCCAAGCTTCCACGCAAGTTTGGCGCAGATCCCTCCAGTAGAACCACCACTGCTGCAACAACAACCACAACAAGAACTTTGTTGAACTGAGAGGGCCCTGCAATCACTGAAAATACATTTCTCTATGTAGTTAAGGTAGCAATTTTATTTAAATCATTCATGTTTTTTTAAACAGATAAAAAAAAGAAAAAGAAATACATAAAAACAAAGAAATTGATAAAGATTGTGAGTTTTTGAATTTACCCTTTAACACTCATATTATCCTCTGCAGTGGTGTTGAGAAATGTCCATTTGCAGACCAAGAAGACAATTTTTGAAAATTTACAACTGGAATGACTGGCTTGATAACAGAGCCAGTCATTCCAGTGGTAAATTTTAAAAAATTGTCTTCTCTTGGTCTGCAAATGGACATTTTTTGAGAAAATTTAAATTTTCTTGACAAATATCGAGTTTTAAAAAGCCCATTTTCACCCAAGATCTTGGACCTATAAAGGTGAATCCTTCAAAAGAATAGTGTGGTGCTGGCGGTATCCCGCAATTCCGCAGTTCGGGTTTCGCGGCTGCCGGGCTAGCTGATTCCCGCCGTTTCTACGGACGCCCGGCAGTCGTACCTTGGAACCTGAACCGTGCATATCTGCCGCTTGTTCCACTGGCCGATTCAAGACCTCTGTTGGGTGAGTAACGTTTTATACGTAGTTAAGTTACTACAATACTCATCATAAAGAAGTCACCTGCAAAGCTTCATTCAATTATTTTAAGCGATTCTATGTGATATGGTGTTCACGGGAAAA
The DNA here is from genome assembly GCA_034401795.1 of Chaetoderma sp. LZ-2023a. Classification (NCBI taxonomy): domain Eukaryota; kingdom Metazoa; phylum Mollusca; class Caudofoveata; order Chaetodermatida; family Chaetodermatidae; genus Chaetoderma; species Chaetoderma sp. LZ-2023a. The sequence goes on from CM067371.1 coordinate 103,466,298, forward strand.
TTGACAAAAATCATGAGTCTTTGCATTCAAAAACTCATTTTCACCCAAAATCTTGTACCTATAAAGGTGAATTCTTTAAAAGGCATATCTGCGTATCATAACTAAGGCATATACTAAGTTTCATTAAAATATTTGAAGCGGTTCTATATGATATGCGGTTTACAAGATATGGATGGACAGACAGACAGATGCGGTGCTTACTATAGGGCTTCGGAACTTTCCGGTGCAGGGCACTAACAACAACAACAAGCCCAAGGGGCCTGTATCGCTCACCTAAACATAGGCATTGCAACTAGAAAGGTCATCACCTATAAGTAGAATTCTACGGTTGTGGCCAGAATTGCAACAAGAACAAAGATGCTTCCTCCCAAATTTGGTTAAAATTGATCTAGCAGTTCTATAAGATATTTTTAATTTCCCATTCCTTTACTATGGGAGGTGTTGACGGGAAAAATTCCGAGATGGCCACCAACTGGGAACACGTTTACAGTACCCAACAGTTTTGAAACAGGCAGATTTGAAATCAGCCTAGTCAGAAACCTATATAAAACCAATTTGGGCTTCAAAATCCCACAAATAAAAAACTCCAATATGGCCACCAAACATGTTAACTTTGAACATGTTAACTTTGACTGGGACGTGGTGGCCATAGTTTTTAACGCATCAACTTCCCGTGAACGTAACCCGATCCGTTTTCACGAAAACTAAGTCATCTAAGATGGCTGCTGAAGCATTTGGCCAATCAAGTTACCTTGAACAAACTTGGTTCAGTTTTTGCCTTTGATGATGTTTCATGAGTTTTTAATCAACCCCACAAGCAGTTTCGGAGATTTTAAAAACAGTTTCTAAAAATCCAAGATGGCCGACGACCAAAATGGCTGATCAGCTTCTTTTGTACAAAATTTTATCTCCATGTACTAAGGATGCTTCCTGGCAAATGTTATTGAAATTGGCCCAGTGGTTCCTGAGAAGTCGTTTAAAGAAAAAGTTGATGGATGCCCGATGGACGACGGATGGTCGCCACGGCATAAGCTGACTTGTACTTTCACGCCCGGTGAGTTAACAACAACAACAATAACAACAACAACAACAACAACAACAACAACAACAACAAGCATGTACTCCATTCTCACATTAACCATTGTGTCTACAGACGCTGGTAATAACTGTATACCTGTGGTCTCCTAATACATACGCTTAAAGACACTGGTCTCTTAATACAAGTGATCTGCCATATGACATACCTTGTACAGGCTAAAGACAATGGTCTCTTAATATAAGTGATCTACTATATGACATGATGTGTGGAGCCTAAAGACAGCAGTCTCTTAATATAAGTGATCTGCTATATGACCTTGTGGAACCCAAAGACAGCGATCTCTTAATATAAGTGATCTGCTATATGATATGACGTGAGGAGCCTAAAGACAGTGGTCTCTTAATACAAGTGATCTACTATATGACATACCTTGTACAGCCTAAAGACACCAGTCGCTTAATACAAGTGATCTGCTATATGACATGACATGTGGAGCCTAAAGACAGCAGTCTCTTAATATAAGTGATCTGCTATATGACATACCTTGTACAGCCTAGACAGCAGTTGCTTAATATAAGTGATCTGCTATATGACATATGGAGACAGTGGTCTCTTAATACAAGTGATCTACTATATGACATACTTTGTACAGCCTAAAGACAGCAGTCGCTTAATATAAGTGATCTGCTACATGACGTGTGGAGACAGCGGTCTCTTGATACAAGTGGTCTGCTCTTAATATAAGTGATCTGCTATATGACGTGTGGAGACAGCGGTCTCTTAATACAAGTGGTCTGCTCTTAATACAAGTGATCTGCTATATGACATACCTCGTACAGCCTAGACAGCAGTTGCTTAATATAAGTGATCTGCTATATGACGTGTGGAGACAGTGGTCTCTTAATACAAGTGATCTGCTCTTAATACAAGTGATCTGCAATATGATGACTTGTGGACCCGCAGTGCTGGTCTTACGAACCTCTGCAGGTCATTTACATAACAAATGAAGACGTGGGCCCAGAACACTACCCTGATGGACCACACTGAGAACTTGTGTGCTTCTTTAGTGTGTACCATCATCACACTATTCATTAGTGAGTATAACAATAGATGCCAAAATCACAATGATGGGTACACAATCAACACAGAATGACAAATGCTTCTTAATGGAATCGTGTATTACGGTCACATAAAATATCAATGGAACAAGGGAGATGACTCCTGTTAGGACAATTGTATCACAGAGTTTCTTCCCTCTAGTTTCATTTAATTTGAACACAAATTGATTTAATGAATTATTTGATACTTTGATTCGAGATTCTAATGGGAAGAGAATGGACCCTCTGTGATAAAATGAGAATAGCATATATATGTATATCAGCAATACGTTATTCATAACTACATGTACCAAGCAGCCAAACTATCACATGAAATACTCAAACACCGGTATCTTGATCATGGTAAATAGGATAACCATTGATTGTCTCCCTTGAATAAATCATGTTTTTGACTTTCAAATTGAAGAGATGTGGTCAGTGATTCATAGCAAACATATTGATATTTTGATCATGGTAAATAGGATAACCAATCATTGTCTCCCTTGAATAAATCCTGTTGGACATTATAATTGAAGAGATGTGGTCAGTGATTCATAAATTTTGTCACAACAGAATTTCTAATGGGCAGGACATTCATATATACAGAGAATCTGTAGAAACCTACACAGAGACCAGCGACCACAAGAAGTGGCTAATTTCTTGAGATCAACAAACAGTCTTAATCCTTCAATACTCAAGAATAATCATGAGAATTTACATTTTCTCAGAAAATGGGCATTTGTAGAACAAGGCTATTTTTTTTCATCTACCACTGGAAACCACAACTCGTTATCGAGCCAGTCATTCCAGTAGTAAATTAAACAAAATATTCGTCTCTTGGCCTGTAAATTGGCATTTCTTAAGAACACTGCAGAGGCTGGGTTTGGTCTGCTTGACCATTTCAGGCTTAATGAACCATCTTGCGGTAACACTAGAAATCTTCTGTTAGACATGATGTGGATCAAATGACCACTCATGCTTAATGACCATTCAGATGTGCTTCCTTTATGAATCACCATCTTGCGGTCACACTAGAAGTCTTCTGTTAGACATGATGTGGATCAAATGACCACTCATGCTTAGTGACCATTCAGTTGTGCTTCCTTTAAAAAAACCACCATCTTGTGGTCACACTAGAAATCGTCTGTTAGACAAGATGTGGATCAAACGACCACTCATGCATAAGTGACCACTCGGTTGTACTTCCGTAGCTTTAATTAATCTGCTAATCTGATACCATCTTGGCTCTTATTGTTCTGCTGTGGTGGAGAGCATGCACTTGTGTGAATATCACTGACGGCAAATGACAAGATAAACTCACCGACGATTTTGAAACATATGAAATAGAATATCAATCAAACTGCTTTAACCCTTTAATGACTAAATTTTGTCAAAAAATCTAAATATTTGCTTATTGAATGTCTATTTGCAGACCAAGTGAAGTCATTCCAGTGGTAAATTTTAAAAAATAGTCCACTTGGCCTGCCAATGTACATTTCTCAAAACCACTGCTGAGGCCGGTTTGGGGCGGCTTCATCACAAAAGGGTTAAATATCTTCGGCTTTAATTACAAAATAGAAAATGCTGCTGATTATTTTGAGAGCAATTTGATTGTATGTAGAAGCGACACTATGCCATCTGAGCATCCAGATTAAGGAGCACCTTGTTACAACAGCTTACCCCTCTATAACCCCCCCAACACCCCACCCCTCCCAACCCTAGCCATGCATCACAATGTTTTACCCTCCCTGGATACTCTAGAGGAGACCTGCAGGGACGCATCATACATGTCCTCTCTTCTGACCCAACTCACACCAACTCTACAATCAGATAGGTGGTTGAAATACAACCATGAAGCTCGATTTTATGATTTTACAATGACCTTGTAGCAAGCTTGAAGCTTGACATTAAACATAAAATAAATATAGAAGCGTTATCATTACCCTTATCAACAAGAGGACCAAGGGCTTGTAATGCTCACATGGCCCATTAGCATTTGAACAATTTGCCTTTAAATACAGGTAGGGATAATGGATAATTTTCGAAATATCAAAGATGGCCACCAAAGAAATTGACTGATCAAAATTCTTGTTTGATATGTTGAAGCCTACCGTGACAGGATCATTCCACCAAAGTTTTGTTGAAATCGGGCCACTAATTAAGGAGTCACATTTTCAATGGTTCTGGAAAATTAAAAGTCCAAATGGACACCAAAAAAATTGACCAACCAAAATTCTAAATAGAGGTTCTAGAGCCTACCACTATAGAATCCTTCCAGCCAAATTTGGATAAAATCCACCAAGCAATTATGGAGAAGATGCATTTTGACAATTCTTTCATAAAATTTATGATTTTCACCAAAAACCTGACCAATGAGGAGTACACTTTTGACAATTTCCCGTAAATCTTTCACAAAATCTAGGATTTTCACTGCAAAGATTGACCAATCTAAATAGCGTATACAAATTCTGAAGCCTACCACCATAAGGTCCTTCCAGCCAAATTAGATTGAAATCCACCCAGTGGTTAATGATGAGTAGTGTTGACAATTTCCGGTAAGTGTTTCATAAAATCTAAGGTTTTAAGCCAAAAAAACATGACCAATCAAAGTTCTCTATACAAGTTCTGTAGCCTAGTCCCATAGGGTCCTCCAGCCAAAGAAATTTTAAATCTGCCAAGCGGTTAATGAGAAGTAGCCGTTTGAGAATTTCTGGTAAATTTTCATAGTCTAGTATTTTCACCCAAAAGATTGACCAAACAAAATTCTCTATACAGGTTCTGAAGCCTAGACACATAGGGTCCTTCCAGCTAAAGTCATTTGAAATCCACCAAGCGGTTAATGAGGAGTACTGTTTTGACAATTTCCAGTAAATTTTTCATAAAATCTAGGATTGTCAGCCCAAAAATTGACCAATTTAAATTCTGAATACAGATTAGGAGCAGCATTGTTAAACAAAAATTGATGGAGGGAAGATGAACGACAGACAGTTGATGCGCATCAATGACCCTTACCTTTGACCCCAACATCATTGTGTGATGACGCATCATTATAAGGAGGCATGTGTCCAAGTTTGGGTACATTATGATTACCCAAATATGAGATATAAATAGAAACTTTGAGCTAAACGGAAAATATTAAAGTTGAGACCCCAACATCACTGTGTGAAGCCGTATCATAATAAAGAGGCATGTCCCCAACTTTGGGTCCATTATGATTACCCAAACATGAGATATAAAGAGAATAGTTGAGCTAACCGTAAATTGGACTCCGCCGATGCCACCGGACAACGTGCAGGGTATCGCAATAGCTCGTTTTACTTCATGAATTCGAGCTAAAAATGGAGGCTGAAGAAATAACATTACATCCACCAACTCTACAGTATGGGGCCAGAGCGCATCAACAATACAGGAGTATTTATTATAAATGGTATCAGTTTGCTAACAACATTGTAAGTTTACTAGATGAGTAGAGCTGTTATCTGTTTGTCTTTGCTGTCATTTCTTCCTTTTCATGTTTCTGTGTTATTTTATCACCTGACAACAAAAGTCTTTTCATTGCCAGGAGAAAGTAACCAGGAGGTGCAGCATGGATCCGCAAAGGCGGTGATGTTCTCGTAGGGATCCGCTCCAGATAAAGCTCAGATCGGTGAATATGTAAGGGAAGTAACTCAACCTGGTCCTGTCTCAAACTAAGGCGCTTCAGCACATCTTCTGGAACTTTCTGTAATACAAAAGAGATATATTATATATGGTTAAGATTTTGCAAGAAAATTGGTAACTAGAAGGCTCTTGGGTAAATATTTTTACGCTGGCAGACTCCTTTACAGTAGCAATTCCATATAAATATAGATATGCTTGTTTGTACTGTGCGAGGCTCTATATGAGTGAGCACACAAATTAATGACCCAACATTTACACCCGCTTATACTGTATGAGGTTCCACATGCGTACAAAGGGAAACATTTCCCTTGCTCCCATTGCTAAATCTGCAATCTAATGCTATTCTCTGCTATTCAATTCACCATTCAATCTGATATCATAATCAGCTAAGCGGCGTGTAGGATCATGTCATAATCATCACATCATAAATGATTCTATATGGCCCGTCTTTAACTCTTAATAGTCCAACACATTGTACGAATTGTATGTCTATACCATTTAATAAACATGCTGTTGAATATTTTGAAACTAATTTGACTGGGTGTAGGCAGCAACAGCACCCAGTCAAATTAGTTTCAAAATACTCAACAGCTTACCTGTATAGTTTTCTGGAAATTGATAGTCACAAAGTTCAGAGATCGATCCCAGCACGAGCGAGGTGTTGGTGGAGCTTAGACAGAGACGAGCGGGACATAGCTAAAAGTGGAAGGGTTCATTGTTTTCACATTCACTTGTTCATACAAGAAACGATTCGACAAGAAAAACAATTGTCCTATGGAATGCAAACCCATGGTCATATTTCTGAAAAGGCAGGTTTTATATGTCCAGGCCTGCCAAGCACTGGTCCAGTTTTTATCCATGTTCTTCTTTGCGTAAAGTGAGGTTCTATATGAGCGGGGTGAGAAGAAGTGACCAAATATTTACCTGTGTTCCTGTTTGTGTGAAGTGAGGTTCTATATGAGCGGGGTGAGAAAAAGTGATCGAACATTTACCTGTGTTCCTGTTTGTGTAAAGTGAGGTTCTATATGAGCGGGCATCCCAAGCAGTGATCCAATGCGATGTGAATACACATGATCTCCGAGAACACTGCATAATTTTGTAGAACAATACCACTCAAGGAAGCTCCATTTCTCTACAAGACAAACACATAGAACAATACCACTCAAGGAAGTTCCATTTCTCTACAAAACAAACACATAGAACACTCGAGGAAGCTCCATTTCTCTACAAGACAAACACATAGAACAATACCCCTCAAGGAAGCTCTATTTCTCTACAAGACAAACGCATAGAACAATACCACTCAAGGAAGCACCATTTCTCTACAAAACAAACACATAGAATACTCATGGAAGCTACATTTTTCTACAAGATAAACACATAGAACAATACCACTCAAGGAAGCTCCATTTCTCTACAAGACAAACACATAGAACACTCAAAGCTCCATTTCTCTACAAGACAAACACATAGAACACTCGAGGAAGCTCCATTTCTCTACAAGACAAACACATAGAACAATACCACTCAAGGAAGTTCCATTTCTCTACAAGACAAACACATAGAACACTCAAAGCTCCATTTCTCTAGAAGACAAACACAACACTCAAGGAAGCCACATTTCTCTACAAGACAAACACATAGAACACTCAAAGCTCCATTTCTCTACAAGACAAACACATAGAACACTCGAGGAAGCTCCATTTCTCTACAAGACAAACACATAGGACAATACCCCTCAAGGAAGCTCTATTTCTCTACAAGACAAACACATAGAACAATACCACTCAAGGAAGTTCCATTTCTCTACAAAACAAACACATAGAATACTCATGGAAGCTACATTTTTCTACAAGATAAACACATAGAACAATACCACTCAAGGAAGCTCCATTTCTCTAGAAGACAAACACAGAGAACACTCAAGGAAGCTACATTTCTCTAGAAGACAAACACATAGCGATTATAAAACTATACAGAAATGATTCTGCAGGAAGACTGGATTCTGTATGGATTTGAGAAAATATTTCAGCGGCGAACATTTTTATGGAAACTGAAATGTGATTTGCTAAAACTACAATGTTGTTATGGAAATATGCTCTCAAGTTAGGTTTCTCAGCTGTAAAGGTGTTCAAAAATCCACCGCTGATGTTGAATTATAGTTACCGGGTAGTTACTTACGCCAGATCATTTATGTAGAGAAAACTATCTTGTGTGTAATGAGTGGCCATTGGCGTAATAATTTTCCCCAAAGTTGGTGATAAATAGAATTGAATCAGGAAAGGATACACAAACTACTCTATTCATATAAGAAAATATTTCACTTAAAAAGAATTGATATAAAGCTAATAGTTTTCTGTATGAAGAACAGCTGACAGAAAGATAACCCGCTGACAGAAAGAGTCCCTCTAAATTCGGCTTAGAATTCAAAATGGACTTACACAAAATGAGGGCAAGCATTTGCTGACATTAGCTAGATGCCAATATCACATGAACAACTGTATGCTGATATTACATGAACCACTGTATGCTGATATCACTTGAACCACTGTATGCTGATATCACATGAACCACTGTATGCTGATATCACATGAACCACTATATGTATCGAGTCGATTTTAATGTCTTCATCAAGCTGATCCTATCAAAACCAACAGAATCCACAGTGGTGTCTGTGTCACGACCTGTCTGGTCTCCAAAGTGGAGTCTGTGTGACAGTCTAGTCATTTTGATGACATAACAAGATGGCCGTTCATTATGTTAGAGGGGTACTCTCGGCAGGCTTCAATTTTTAGATCGACTAGATAAGCAGATACACAGATAACATCAAGCTATTTTGTTCATCTTCAAAGAAGCTGCTTTAACTATGAGTACATTGATGTTAACAAATTCGTTATTACAAAGTCTGGTGTGCATTCTGAACACAAGTCTGGTGTGTATTCTGAACACAAGTCTGGTGTACATTCTGAACACAAGTCTGGTGTGCATTCTGAACACAAGTCTGGTGTGCATTCTGAACACAAGTCTGGTGTGCCTTCTGAACACAAGTCTGGTGTGCATTCTGAACACCATGTTGCTGTGCATTCTGAACACAAGTCTGGTGTGCATTCTGAACACAAGTCTGGTGTGCATTCTGAACACAAGTCTGGTGAGCATTCTGAACCCCATGTTGCTGTGCATTCTGAACACAAGTCTGGTGTGCGTTCTGAACACAAGTCTGGTGTGCATTCTGAACACAAGTCTGGTGTGCATTCTGAACACAAGTCTGGTGTGCATTCTGAACACAAGTCTGGTGTGCATTCTGAACACCATGTTGCTGTGCATTCTGAACACCATGTTGCTGTGCATTTTGAACACAAGTCTGGTGTGCATTCTGAACACAAGTCTGGTGTGCATTCTGAACACCATGTTGCTGTGCATTCTGAACACCATGTTGCTGTGCATTCTGAACACCATGTTGCTTACTGCTGTCTTAACTCTTTAACCCTCGAATTTAATCCAGAAAATTTAAATTTTCTAATATAAAATGTCCATTTGCAGACCAAGAGAAGTATTTTTGAAAACTTACCACTGGAATGACTGCCTCGGCTATTGAGCCAGTCAGTCCAGTGGTAAATTTTCAAAAATACTCTTCTCTTGTTAAGGAAAAATTAATTACCTCCCCGGGATGTAGAAATTGTTTGAGTGTAGCTTTCGTGACCATTTCGGTAACTTCTTCAGCACTAACTGATGGTCACGAAAGCTACACTCAAACAGTTTCTACATCCCGGAGAGGTAATTAATTTTTCCTTATTATGAATCATCCTGGGATCGGGACCAACTTTTTCGGAAATAGTCTTCTCTTGGTTTGCAAATGGACATTTCCTGATATCACAGCAGAAGCGTTTTTTGACTGATATGAGTGTTAAAGGGTTAAATTTCAAAATAAACACCAAGTGAGTGCAAAGTACACAATGCTGTCATCAGACCTTTCCGTGATCTAGCACGCATTACAGATAAAATGTGACAAGAGTTTCGTATTACGTACCTCTTGATGCCTGTAGCTCCAGGAGTGAACAGTTCAGGTGTGGGCTGGTATCCAAGACATTATAGTGTACAGTGGATCGTACCACCTGGCCTTTTTTACGAAGGTTAATCGTCACTTTATCAGCGGGAATAGTCTAAAAGAAAACAAATGTAACTAACTTAACTGCTATGATTATCTTTCTATAAGTCAGTTCCTTGAGATTTCACTATGACTGGTTTCAAGCAGAAATATGCTTTCATTATTAGCCCGCTATAGGTGCCAACCAATACTGGTTTCAAGCAGAAATAGGTTGATAATGATGATTATTGTATTCTGCGGCTGTAGTAGTTGAAAGACGAGAAAGCTGACACCTCCACGCCGGTCTCCTCCATAAGTACCAACTTTGTTGGGAAACTAAGTCATCAAGGATTGCGGGCTGACATCGGCATACAGAGGCAACTCTGATTATGTCTACCCTTCTTCAAACAAGAAACTGTGCTCGACATCCTCAGATGACGCAATCTTCCCAGGAGCTTACCATAGCTACGGGGAATGTACGTGGTCTGAGTGCAACATCAGAGGCAAACGTTAGGTGCAGACTGTGAACACTATAACATGGATATTACATTCATTCAAGAGACTGAAGTAGCTAAACACTCAGAGCAGCAACTACAGACAAGCCATAAGCTAGTGCTCATGGAGCAAAAACAGGCCACATACCAGGGTTTAGGCTTCGTAATCGGACCAAGGGTATTGGACCATGTCATTAGTTTTGGATACGTCAGTGATCGCATTGCATTCATCGACCTGGCTATACCTAGGCGAAGACACACCACCAATAAGTATCGCATTGCCAATGCATATGGCCCAACTACCGAAAAAGCCAAAGCGAATCCAGCAATATTAGATTCCTTCTATGCAAAACTGAGCTCCGCCATTACAATCCCAGCTAGACGGCAACTGTTCGTGTGTGGAGACTTCAACTCCAAGCTGGGTAAACTCGGAATTGCAGACAAGAGTTCAGGACTTGGCTTATGCATGAGGTCGTATGGAGAGGGCACACGCAATAGCAATGGACATGCACTGGTGGTATTCCTTAGTTCCAATGGCCTATTTGCCTCAAATACGGCTTTCAAACACCCATGCCATCACCGGACAACATGGACCAGAGACATTGCTGATCGCAAAGCCCCAAAAGGTTCTAAGGCTACAACAGCTGTCTTCAACCAAATAGACTTCATACTATGCAAGACAGAAACAAAACCCTGACTCCGGAACACTCGTTCATATGGAGGCACAGACCTCAATTCTGACCATAAGCCAGTAATTACACGCCTTCAGATGAATGATCTCTACCTAATATATAAACGCCATACCATGCAAGAGGGTAGAGTCACCTACAGCAACCCAAGCTCATCAGCGACACTGACACTCAAATGTCATACAAAAAAGCCCTCAGGGAGCAGATAGCTAACATTGACGTCAGCTCCGATCCAAACGAAGCCCTAACCAAAATACTGAAATCTATGGAATCATCAGCTACCAGCTGCCTGCTATAAGTTCCATCCAATGATACGTCGTACTAGTAGGTTAACTGCCTAGCTGCTGAATTTCTGCAGAATACATTTTCCATGGGGTTTAACTCTTAATATTTTGAAAACAATTTGACTGAAAATTGGTGGTGAGATTATGTCTTGTGGCTTGCAGTAGTGAGACAGTTAACAGTATTTACAAAGAATGATAGATGAAGAATGAGTTATATCGGGCCTCCTATGAAGCAGACATTCATTCAAGCTTGTAAACATTACAGGATTTACTGCTACCACCACCACACACCCTCTCCACCCCCCACCCATACACAGAATGATAGATGAAGAATGAGTCATATAAGGCCTACCATGAAGCAGACATTCATTCAAGCTTGTAAACATTACAGGATTTACTGCTACCACCACCACACACACACCCTCCCCTCCCATACACAGAATGATAGATGAAGAATGAGTCATATCAAGTCTACCATGAAGCAGCCATTCATTCAAGCTTGTAAACGTTACAGGATTTACCCAGAATGATAGATGAAGTCGACCGTGTAGGCCAAGGCACCCTTATCGCACTACCAAAGCCCAAGAAGCCACCTGGCCCCCCCCCCACCCCCCAGCCAATCTGTGGCCCATTGTGCTCCTCAACAGCATACGGAAAATCCTATCCAATTTTACTCTATGCCGCATCCGAGTCAAGATCGATGACTTCACCGGATCATGTTAAAGTGGCTTCAAACGTGGACGCAGCTGCGCAGACATTGTACGGGTTCAACGCATGCTTGTGTCGCTAGTCATGTCCAAACACTGGGACTTCCACAAAATCGGCATTGACATGTCACAAGCCTTCGACACAATTAAACGGTCTAAGATCCTCGATGTACTATGCCAGGCCAGTTGCAATGAAGATGAGCTATGACTAGTGAGACTACTGCTTGCAGACACCAAGCGAGAGAATGAGTCAAGTCAGTGAAGTCTGTAGAGTTTGAGACATTAATTGGCTCCACACAGGGAGATGGTCTATCTCCGGTGCTTTTTACCTGTTACCTTGCTGCCGCATTGAAATCCATGCAGGAAAGTTCCACAAGACCAAACGCCCCACTTGTACACATTACAGGATTTACTGCTACCATCACCACCACGCATCCCCTCCCCTCCCATTTCATAAGCTAAGATAAATGTAGCCAGCATAAATTTAGGATGCTGTGTCAAAATAGTCAACTTTATAAAGATGTTGGTGATGGCGCATTGTTCTCCATAATCTCAACACACGCACACACATACACACACTGCACACAGTTGCATGCACGCACGCACACACTCCACGCATGCACACACGCACTTGCATGCATGCACCCAAGCACTTGCACGTATGCACACACGCACTTGCACGCACACTGTCTTGCTCAAGCTTACTGAGATCACTGACTTTTAACTGATTACAATAGGCTGTCAGATCCTTACCTTCACACCATCTTCAAACTTGGCAAGAGTGAATGCTCTGGATTCCTGTCCTGATGCTGATCCAGATGGCTGACTGAGGGTCAAACAACTGAAAATACAGATTATCTGATGACCAAGGGTCAAACAGCTGAAATTATAAATTATCTGCTGACCGAGGATCAAAAGGATGAAATTACAGATTATCTGCTGACCAAGGAGCAAAAATATGAAAATACTGATTATATACCTAATCAGTGATACCCATAAAACTGTCGTTATTATTATTTTTATTTTTATTATTATAAATTCTTATTATTATTATTATTATTATTATTATTATTTCAAATCTAGTTAAATTAACTGTGACTCTCTAAATGAAACAATATGAAAATTTGTCACGTCTCGTACAATGTTCAATTGTGATTAAACTCACTGTGAATTACTAATCATTATATTTACATAAGGGAGCTAACTCAGAGAATAATCCATAGTTTTAATAGCACCATAAGATCTCTGAATGGGCATAAAATATCACAGAATCAACCTCTTGAGTATTTAATTGATTGTAAATCAGTTAAATTTTATTTAAGCCAGGGGGATATAATTACAACTGTAAAGTGTTATTGAAATTGGATAAGCCCTTGGTTAATTAAATATCTATTCGAAAACCATAACATTCTACCTAATTTTCCTAGCGGATGTGATACCCCAGTCAGATCACTAAGTCAAGCTATACTCCAGATCTGCACTTAAACAATGTCCGTTTGTCAGCCAGTACTGTATGTTCAGACTTACTGAAATTTCTGGTATAAATGTTGATAGCTTCTGACTGTCGCTAAGTACTGGCGTATTTTCTTGCTTGCTGCTTCTGATTTGGCACATATAACCACACCACTGTACATACTGTAAGACAATCAATCATATCAATCAATAACAGCCTATAGTAGGCATGTGCCATTATTGCATTGAGTGATCGCGACCGATTATTAAAAAATAATCGTGATTATTCGATTAATCAGCTTGAATACAAATTACCCAGACATAACAACAAAAGAATATCAATGACGAAAATTGTAATGGTGTTTAGAAAAGTCCATTTGCAGGGCAAGAGAAGACTATTTTCGAGCCAGGCATTCCAGTAATACATTTTCAAAAATAGTATTCTCTTGTCGTGGACATAGATTCACTAAGCAAAATGTAATTTTTCATGGCCGATCGCATTAAAAGTAATTGAAAGTTAGGTTTTGAAATATTTTATGCAATAGAAAATATTCACGATAATTTGATTATTTAATTTTTAATCATATAAATTCACGATTTAAAACATAATTGCGATTTTCGATTTAATCAGGTAATCGCGCAAGCCTAGCCTATAGAAGAAGGCTTATCTCCTGCCACCCAGACACGAACATTTCAAATAAACACTCATCAAGAGTTGACATATAATTACTTGAAATTAAGCATATTTTAGACAAAACAAGACCATTCAGATATTGCAGACCATCACCGTCCCATTTTTGTAACATTTGAGATTTTATTTTGATTATCCATATTAGGATCAATATTGTGCAATATTGGTGTACAGTCACACACATTAAAATCTGAGCCAAATCGGACAAGTAGTTGTCCAGCTAGATCCAGAACTTGACACGACACACACATTCTGGTGGCTACCAGGGTTTCTCATAAGGGTCCTTCTGAGGGTACTGGTGGCCAATGGACAAATCTTCTCCATTTAATCAATCTAATTGATCAATCTGATTTGTATTCAGCAGCCACCAAAATCTACATAAATCAAAATTTTAGCTGTAAAATTTATCAAGCAACAGCCACTCAATTTTGATTGGTCAAAGATTTTTCATGGAACATCTTCCCTTGTACACACTTGAATGGATCTTAGTCCTGAATTATATTTACAAAATTGTGACATGATCACTTCAGCAGTTCCATAACAGAAGACATTTTTCTGAAAATTACTAGTAGTTTAAGAAAATTCATCAAATTTCTTTTTGACGAGTGAGATGACATACTTACCTCCCTAATACTCTTGACATACTAGTATATCTGCTCTAAATTCAATAATATTCAGAATTATAAAAAGTTAGGTGCCCCTATTGGGAAGGTGTATTGTACAGTCATGCCCATGTCAGACCCCACCTCTGCGCATGTGCATACTGGTACTTCCGTTACTAAATATTGGTTGACATAGAAGCAACTATTCAAAAAACCAAAGGACCAGGCCTCCGTGGGGTGGAGAGGCCGGGATCCTTTTAGTGAGGTATGTCATCTCACTTGTGAAAAAGAAATTTGATAAATTTTCTTATTTCACATCATGAGAACATACTTACCTCCCTAACACTCTTGATAAAAGCCAGAATTTGAAAGTAAATTTGGCTGGAGGGAGGCACGGTCCTAAAACCAGTTCACCCTCGAAGAGACTAGCTCTTTGAATTTTCAAGAGATTTAAAACATCTGAAATTGTGTCTGAAAACACAACGAGGATAGAATTTTGCATCGAAAAATCGACCGATGAAGAGAGATTGGTCTAAAGGCAAATGCGATTTCCCCAAACCCCCCCCCCCCCCACCCCACCTCTGTCTGAGCAAGGTTAGGAAAAAACGCTGCTCTAAATGACTAGCACGTTCTCTAATACTTGATAAAACAGTATTACTAGACACTGGAAATAGAAGAAATGCTTCATTTTCAAGGCAAATCAATAAATTGATGTATGCTCCCCAAAGGCATACTCTGCAGAGAAACTGAATGGATAACCCTGAAGGCATATGCTTCGGGGAAAGGTTTGGAACTTTGGCCCAGACAGAGAAACGAACACATGGAAGCATGGACGAATTGGTGAATGGATAACTTAAGATGCATTCATGACAAAAGAACAGACAGATGCATGGATGGACTGATCTAGTTTGTATAAATGTCCACCTTCTCTCTAGGATGCATTTAATACATATCAAATTTCATGATCATACATACAAAAGTGTGACAATTAATTATAGTAATAAATAAGATGCACGCAGATTTCAGCATGACATACTTTTCATACTGTGCACACCTTCTCCCTAAGATGCATCCACATACCAAGTTTGGTGACCATATGTGAAAAAGTCTTGAAACTATGGCCTGGACAAACATTTTCTGTGATATTCAGTCGACCGTGAAAAGTAGGTCAGCATGAGCTACTTTTGATACTCCGCAACCTTTTCCATAAGATGTATCCACATACACAGTTTGGTGATCATATGTGAAAAAGTCTTGAAACTATAGCCCGGACAACCATTTTCTGCGATATTCAATCGACCATGAAAGGTAGGTCAGCATGACCTACATTTGACCTACTTTTGATACTCTGCACACCTTCTCCCTAAGATGCATTTACATACCAAGTTTGGTGAGCACATGTGCAAAGTCTTGAAACTATGGCACGGACAAACATTTTCTGTGATATTCAATCTACCATGAAAAGTAGGTCAGCATGACCTACTTTTGACCTACATTTCATACTCCGGACACCTTCTCGCTAAGATGCATCCACATACCAAGTTTGGTGACCATATGGGCAAAAGTCTTGAAACTATGGCACGGACAAACATTTTCTGTGATATTCAGTCGACCATGAAAAGTAGGTCAGCATGACATACCTTTGACCTACTTTTCATACTCCGCACATCTTCTCCATAAGATGCATCCGCATACCAAGTTCGGTGACCATATGTGAAAAAGTCTTGAAACTATGTCCCGGACAAACGTATATATGGTGAACGGACGGACGGACGGATGGACAGACGAATGGATGGACAAAGCGGCGACTATATGCTCCGGCAAAATTTTTGGGGGGGAGCATAAACTCTCTGACAGAACCACAATTAAGAGACATTAACCATCACCATATTAAATAATAACATGACACAATCAACAAGACAAAAAACAAAATGGAAATCACCTCTTCTCCTATACGGATGAAGAGAATGTAACCGGAAAATAGTAGGGATCCCCTACTAACAAATGTGATATTTTTAAATAGCAGAGGAGGAAACTAATTACAAATAAATGCCTCTGCATTATTTTCTGAGGACTGAGACGGCGAGCGTGTTGGAAGTGTCACGGAGGTAATGGTCGGTAAAACTCGATTCACAGTGCCACTGGGCTACTGACATAATGTCTTCAACAGAAACACCATTAAATAATGCCGTGGAAGTTACCACACCATGAACACTATGAGCCTTGGCTCTATCTACTTGTTTTCCAGTGGCTGTCTTATGACAAAATTGAAGGCATTCTACTATCCATCTGGAAATAGTGTCTCTTGACGCACTACCATGGGGTTCAATATATGACAACCATAGGGAGCATGGGTCTGTCCGCCAAACCTGAGTCCTACTTTTGTACTTATTTAGGGCACGGACAGGACACCATGCTTTAGCACCAGGATCATATCTGGTTAAGGAAGATAAAATTATAGGTTGACACGGATATTTTAAAGATTGATTCTTAGCCAAGAAATTCAGTCTCGGTAGAAGCTTAAGGCCTTCACCTGTAACTACATGTATATAACGGTCAGGCTCAGAAGACAAGGCATGAATTTCACTTCTGCGGCTGGCTGATGATGCCGCAGTTAAAAACACAGTTTTAAGTGTCAATAATTTTGTAGAAATAGCACTAAGTGGTTCAAAAGGTTTATCACTCAAAACTTGAAGAACCAGAGAAAGACTCCATGACGGTGTCTGTGGAGGATTTCTCAGTCTAAGATTGCCCCTACCTTTGATAAGTGTTTAGAACACGTATTTCATCACTTCCCCTCTTTGTCAAGCAAGGGATAACAGTCATCAATGCTGATTTATATCCACCAATAGAATTAGGCTTAAGACTATAGGCATCATACAGGTGACAGAGAAAATCAGCTATTACCTGAATAGATGCATCCATTGGATTGATACATCTCTTTGAGCACCATTCTGCAAATCTGTTGATTTTATAATTATATGCTCTGGAGGTTGACTCCCTTCTGGCTCTGGCCATGAAATTGGCTGCTTGCTCAGAAAAGCCCTCCTTAATTACAGATTTTTTGACAACATCCATGCAGTCAATCTGAACATTGACGGATTGTTGTGAAGGGCCTTGCCCTGGAAGATAATATCGTCCATCAGAGGCAGAGGAACCGGATTGCAGACCAGAAGGTCCAGCAGATCCGTATACCATGATCGGCTTGGCCAATCCGGGGCGATCAGAAGCACTTGGCATTCCTCTTGTCTGATTTTCTGAAGAATTTTTGGAATCAGGATTGCTGGAGGGAATGCGTATGCATACATTCTCCCCCAGCTGATAGCTAACGCATCTGTTGCGAAAGCGCTTGGATCCGGAATCGGAGAGACGTACGTCGTCATCTTCACATTCTTCTTCGTTGCGAACAAATCGATGTTGGGTTTCCCCCAATGGTCGAACAGACGATCCGCCACACATTGATTTAGTTGCCATTCCGTGGGTAAAACACTCATCCTTCGGCTCAATGAGTCTGCTAGCAGATTTAACCTTCCCGGAATATGAACTGCTTTCAAGGTAATCTGGTGATCCAGGCACCAACAAAGCAGTCTCCATGTCATCATACAGAGACTGGGCGACTTCGTTTCGCCCTGGCGGTTTATGTAAGTCACAACTGTTGAGTTGTCTGAACGAATAAGAACAATCTTGCCCTGAACTTTCTGTAAGAAATGTTCCAGGCCCAGGACTACTGCTCTTAGCTCCAGTAGATTTATATGTTCCTTTGACTGTTCCGGATTCCAAAGCCCTGATATCGTGGATTCTTCCAGGCAAGCCCCCCAGCCCTCCATCGATGCATCTGTATACACAGTCACCTGAGGGTGGGGAGGGGTTAGCATAACCCCCACCAAGAGATTCTCTGTGTCCAACCACCATTGCAGGTGATGAATCAGAGGCGCCAACACTGACACGTTCGAGTCCAGCGAACCTGTACTCTGGGTCCATTGTGTCATGAGAAATAACTGGATCGGCCGCCTGTGTAAGGCGGCCTGAGGAATGACGTGTTCCAATGAAACCATCAACCCCAGCATTCTCAAGTAAACCCGTGCCAGGACATGACGACTGTCGCACACTGACTGAATTAATGAGATGAGTTTCTGAACTCTCTCCTGAGTAGGAAAAACATATCCTGTCTCTAGATCGAAGAACATCCCCAGGTAAACAAACTTCTGGGATGGAGTCAGCTCTGATTTTGGGAAATTGATCATCCAGCCCAAGTCTGTGAGAGTCTTCAAAACAATCTCCAGACTGGCCGATAAACTTTCCTGGGTGTGCGCTTTCAACAGCCAGTCGTCTATGTACGTGTGGACTGCTATGCTTCTCCTGCGGAGGTATGCGTGATCGCAAGAACCACACGGGTGAAAACCCGAGGAGCCGTGGAAATTCCGAAGGGTAACACCCTGAATTCCCACTGTCTGCCCTGGAATGCAAATCTCAGGAAGCGACGGAAACTCCTGTGTATGGGGATGTGGAAATAAGCGTCCTTCAAATCTATCGACGCTGTCCACATTCCCCTCTCTAACCCCGCCAACACCGAGCGCACAGTCTCCATCTTGAAACTGGGCGTCTCTATGAACTTGTTCAATGGCTTGAGGTTGAGAATTGGTCTCCACCCTCCGGTGTTTTTTGTTACTAAGAACAGGGTTGAATAGAAGCCCGGACACCTCTGTGCCGGCTGAATAGCTCCTTTTTGTATGAGGGAATTTATTTCCTCCTCGATACACAACCTTTGCTCTGGATCTCTCGGATTTGGAGTCCAGATCGGCACTAGAGACAGTCGCGATGGCGGGCCTGTATCCAATCGGGATGATACCCGACTGAAAGACTGAAAACTGGGCGTCTCTATGAACTTGTTCAATGGCTTGAGGTTGAGAATTGGTCTCCACCCTCCGGTGTTTTTTGTTACTAAGAACAGGGTTGAATAGAAGCCCGGACACCTCTGTGCCGGCTGAATAGCTCCTTTTTGTATGAGGGAATTTATTTCCTCCTCGATATACAACCTTTGCTCTGGATCTCTCGGATTTGGAGTCCAGATCGGCACTAGAGACAGTCGCGATGGCGGGCCTGTATCCAATCGGGATGATACCCGACTGAAAGCCATCGCAAGACTAAACGGTCCTGAGTTAACCGTTCCCACTCTTGCATGTGGTCGGCTAGCCGGCCTCCCACCGGTCCACCTAGGGATAGAGGTGGACATAAGGAGTGCAAGAGCGGCACTGTCTCCTTTGCCAGAAACACCGGCGCGGTTCTCACCGCGGTAACCGTCCCATCAGGAATGATTACCCCGCCCAGATCCTCGCGCGCCACGACCAGCACCGCGCGCACCTCGGTGCGCGGGCGGCTGCCTGGCTGACTGCGCCTGAGGAGCCTGCGCCCCCCTCGCTGCTGGCCGAATCGCACGCGGCCGAGGCCGACGCTGCGATGGTGGTTGGCCTCTGACCTGGCCACCACCACCTCGAGCCTGCAGGGGACGATACGCAGGGGGTGCGGCGCGAACGTTAGCACGACGAAGCACCTCAAACTGCTCTTGATATTATTGACCAGAGTAACCGTCTCCTGGAGGTGCCTACATCCCTCACCTCCAAAGAGACCAGGACCTGTCATAGGCGTACGCAGTAGCCTATTGTACAGGTCCTGGGATGGGCACAGATTGTCCAAGGCAAATGTGCGCCTTGCCCGGACACTCCTGGTCACCGCCCGCGTCATACAGTCCAGCGCCAGGTTGATACCATCCTGGATGGCTCACTGGACTGTGACCGGACTTGGCTGGTGCGATGCGGATGCTGTTACTACCCCTTGTAACAGCTGGGAGACGTGGGACAGAGCGGCAATCGAAGCCCTCCCACTCTCCTCCGCATCACGCAACGCGGTATTTGCTGAACGCAACGCGTTCGAACACAGACTCCCGTGTCAGAACGGGAGCCTGGCCGCGCATCCTCACCCAAAGCCGCGCGGTCATCCACGCTCGGCTTAGGTACCACACCATACCGCTGGTAATCCAGGGGCACGATGCGGCAACGCCTGGCCACCTCGCGCGGGGCCTTAGCGAGACGTCCACTCGATTTAATGGACGTCTCCGCCGCCTCGAACATGTCAACGACATGCTCTGCCAGCGGCAGAGAAGGCATAGCATTAGCAGTAGGCTTACCAGCTAACCACGGCCTGTGATCACGCTGGCTAGCCGACTGCTCCACGGGCAGATCTGGTCTAACACTCACCAACCACTGGCAAGCGTCAGACCAATCCTCCTCCGTGGCTAGCTGCGAGCGCTCTACAAGACGGGGGCCTTCGTCTTCCTCCTGAGCGCAAGCAACAGAGCTTGACGGCGGATACGCTGATATCCCTGGCAAGCCAGGGAGAGCATGCGGGCCTGATAACACCGGCATGCTAATCTCACTGGCTTGACCAGGAGCAGGCGCCGTGGTAGAGCGCAGGGCATATATCGCCCCACCACGGCCCCGGCCAGCACCAGCGACACTCTCGGCAAGCCGAGGTATGCGGTAACGCTGGCCCTCAGCGCCCAGGGCCACAGTCTGAACCGTGGATTCTACCCCTGGGAGAGTAGAACCGTGGAATAAAGTCACCTGTATTCCCCGCGAGGGGTGCACAGGCGTCATAATCCATGGCCACGTCCTCAGACGGCGACCCCAACAGGTAATCCTCATCCTCCTGGCCAGACAGATTAGACTCCGGGTCAGCAAAGAGAGCTAACCCGGACTGGCCAGGGAAGGTGCCATACGAGGTACTGGCACCCGCGGCGTGCGGATATCCCTGGACTGATAAGCAGCCCGCGGGTTCCAGCGACAACCGTCCACGGTCCCTATTCGGCGCGGCACTAAGCCTGCTGCCAGGGTCGTGGAACGCCCCCTCTAATGGGGGCACCTCTGAATCTTCGAACAACGGAAGCGTACTAAGGAAAGGTGATTCAGAGGTGGGGATTACCTGCTCCGAAGCAGATGATGAGGCCAGCAAAGGATTTGGTCCAGGAAGCATGCCACGAAGCAACTCTGGAACCAAATCCTTTATTGTCCTCCTCATCTCTCCCAACATCTCGGTCCGGAAGGCCTCCATGTCCACCGCGGACGAGGCCTTCCTCTTACCCTTCTTACTCACAACCTCTCTTTTCTGCTTCTTCTTGTCCTCCTCCACCACCTTGTCCTTCGCCTGCAAGCACAAGAATTCGGACATTAGCTCGCCCCCCCAGTGCTTACATATCTCGCAATTAAGCAAGGGACCACAGGGGCTACACTGATAACAGAGATGAGGCACAAACTTGTCCTTCAAAAACCGTCCACAGGACGCACAACCAGATCTCTGAAACAGGGCAAAGGACGAGGAGTATGAGCAATCTAGTTAAGCTCAGAAACTCACCAACTCAAGAGAAGGAAATGATCATAAAGATCAATATTAATCAGAAAACCAGCTTCGGACAACTTTAATTGTTAATAAAGAGCAAGGCTGATTATGACGTCATTAATCCTATGACAGGAAAAAATCGATCCCCAACAAACATCCAAGTGCAAGGACGAATTGTATCTCTAACCAGAACATGTGCAGAATGGACATTTCGACTACACAACCATCAGATATATACTGATAACAATGGCAAATACTGTTAATTATCTCCCTTTCCTCTAAATAATTAACATCACCTCATATCAATAATTAGATACCCGACACTTTGTATAGACAAACCATCCAACGTGATGAACTGGAGCACTCCACCAACTGAACGCCTCTTAACTCTCTCCACCTCTAGGGGAAGGAATTGGATCAAGAGGGCAAAGTGAGAAGACCTTTATACTAGGCCTCCGACTCACTGGACATAAAATCTTTGGTTAGATAACCTAACAGTATTAGTAGGAAATGGAACCATGGTGGAGAGAAACAAACCCTCTGCTGATGTGATGTCCATTATATGTCGTCACACAGACCTGTGTACATAAACACAAAGAGAGATTAGTATGATATAGCACCTAGTTGAAATAAACCAACTAAACAAGGCGCTTATCACGGTAAGCGCGAGTCCCGGAAACACATTACACCAGGGACAAACTCGCTAATTTTACTAGAAGTCACCTGATTTAAAGGTCCTGGGCCCTCCTCTGGTGAAGTCATCCTTCCTGCCATCTTTATCAGGGATAAACACTTCCAAATTTTCACAAAAACACTAAGAATTGAGCGAAGAAAAGCACTTAGCACAAAAACATGTGTAGACTCTCTGCCAATAAATTAGCAAAGAGGAAGTGCTAGTCTGCGCATGCGCGGTGGTGGGGCTGGCATCCGCCAGACTACGCTCTGACTCCCTGCCCAGTAGGGGCACCTAACTGTTTTAATCTGAGTGTTTATTGAGTGAAAGCCGATATTTAGCAATATCAAAAGTATTAGGGAGGTAAGTATACTCTTGATGTGAAAATGGAGAGATACACACCTGGGTAAAGTTATGGTGATCTGTAAATATGGAGAGATACACACCTGGGTAAAGTTATGGCGACCTGTAAATATGGAGATACACACCTGGGTAAAGTTATGGCAACCTGTAAATATGAACAGATACACACCTGGGTAAAGTTATGGTGATCTGTAAATGTGGAGAGATACACACATGGGCAAAGTTATGGCGACCCGTAAATATGGACAGATACACACCTGGGTAAAGTTATGGTGACCTGTAAATATGGAGAGATACACACCTTGGTAAAGCTATGGCAACCTGTAAATATGGACGTATACACACCTGGGTAAAGTTATGGTGACCTGTAAATATGGACAGATACACACATGGGTAAAGTTATGGCAACCTGTAAATATGGACGTATACACACCTGGGTTAAGTTATGGCGATCTGTAAATATGGACACACACACACACCTGGGCAAAGTTGTGGTAACCTGTACATATGGACGGATGCACACCTGGGTAAAGTTATGGCGACCTGTAACTATGGATGGATGCACACCTGGGTAAAGCTATGGCGACCTGTAAATATGGAAGGATACATACCTGGGTAAAGTTATGGCGATCTGCAAATATGGACAATTCATCTCCTTCTGTAGGTCTGGCAGAACCTCAGCTAATGTCAGGTGAGTCTGGTATATATTGTACATGGCTACAGAGGATGGGACAGGCAGTGTCTCATCAGATTCCACATAAAGAATACTGGGATGTGATAATGTGTATTGCCGTGCTGAAAAACATTGCAATTTAAACTCATTTAACTCTTTCATGATGAAGTCGGCCAAAACCGGCCTCAGTAGTGGTCTTAGTAATATTTGTTGACCAAGGGATTATTTTTTTTAATTTACAACTGGAATGACTGGCTTGATAACCAAGCCAGTTAATCTAGTGTTAAGTTAAGTTCAAAAATAGTCTTCTCTTGGCGTGCAAATGGGCATTCAATCAGTAGATGTTTAAATTTTCTTGAACAAATATAGCCATGAAAGGGTTAAAATTAAACAGTCACATAAACATATATTAATCCTTTAAACAAGCAAATTCAAAATCTTTGCTCAAGCCATGAAAAGACTAGTTTTGAAAATATGCCACTGGAATGACCCGCTTGAGTTAGTTAACCCTCTAACACTCACATCAGCCAAAAACGGCATCGCAGTGGTCTTGAGAAATGTTCATTTGCAGACCGAGAGAACTTTTTTTGAAAATTTATCACTGGAATGACTGGCTCGATAACCGAGCCAGTCATTCAAGTGGTAAATTTTCAAAAATAGTCCTCTCTTGGTCTGCAAATGGACGCTTTCTGGAAGTTTTCTTGAACAAATTCAAGTGTTAAAGAGTTACGTCAAAATAGTTTTCGCATGCCCTGCAAATGTGCCACTGGAATGACTCGCTTGGGTTAGTCAAGCCAAAATAGCTTTCCCATGCCCTGCAAATATGTCACTGGAATGACGCGCTTGAGTTAGTTAAGTCAAAATAGTTTTCCCATGCCCTGCACATTTCTCAAGGTGACTGCAGAAGCAATTTTCACTGCTTGACCATTAGAGGTTAAATATTGCCAGCCGCTTGAAATCACATAAGCTCATGCTTCATAGAAATCACATCACCACAAGCTTGATTGAATGCGCACCTATGCGTGTGTTAAGTCCTATTCTGATAAAGACACTCTTCAAAACATGTCTATATTCTATTCAGAATGGCTTATGTCAGTCCGGAACTAGGGTACATAATTATTTACACTAAATGATAGTTTACAATAGAATTAGTGTACATATTTACACTAAATGATACACGATGCTTACAATAGAACTAGTGTACATATTTACACTAAATGAGACACGATGTATTTAATAGAACTAGTGTACATATTTACACTAAATGATACAATGTTTATAATAGAACTAGTGCACATATTTACACAAAATGATACACGATGTATTTAATAGAACTAGTGTACATATTTACACTAAATGATACATGATGCTTACAATCGAACCAGTGTGCATATTTACACTAAATGATACACGATGCTTACAATAGAACTAGTGTACATATTTACACTAAATGATACACGATGCTTACAATAGAACTAGTGTGCATATTTATTCTATATGATACACGATGCTTACAATAGAACTAGCGTACATATTTACACTAAATGATACACGATGTATTTAATAGAACTAGTGTACATATTTACACTAAATGATACACGATGCTTACAATAGAACTAGCGTACATATTTACACTAAATGATACACGATGTATTTAATAGAACTAGTGTAAATATTTACACTAAATGATAGACAATGTTTACAATAGAACTAGTGTAAATATTTACACTAAATGATACATGTTGTATTTAATAGAACTACTGTATATATTTACACTAAATGACACGCTTACAATAGAACTAGTGTACATATTTACATTAAATGATACACGATGCTTACAATAGAATTAGTGTACATATTTACACTAAATGATACACGATGTTTATATTAGAACTAGTGTACATATTTACACTAAATGATACACGATGCTTACAGAAGAACTAGTGTACATATTTACACTAAATGATACATGATGCTTACAATAGAATTAGTGAATATATTTACACTAAATGATACACGATGCTTACAATAGAATTAGTGAACATATTTACACTAAATGCTACACGATGCTTACAATAGAACTAGTAGTGTGCATATTTACACTAAATGATAGCTTAAAATCGAACTAGTGTACATATTTACACTAAATGATACACGATGCTTACAATAGAATTAGTGAACACATTTACAGTAAATGATACACGATGCTTACAATAGAACTAGTGTACATATTTACAGTAAATGATACACGATGCTTACAATAGAACTAGTGTACATATTTACACTAAATGATACACGATGCTTACAATAGAACTAGTGTGCATGTTTACACTAAATGATACACAATGCTTACAATAGAACTAGTGTAATTATTTACAATAAATGATACACGATGTATTTAATAGAACTACTGTACATATTTACACTAAATGATACACTTACAACAGAACTAGTGTACATATTTACACTAAATGATACACGATGCTTACAATAGAACCAGTGTACATATTTACACTAAATGATACACAATGTTTATATTAGAACTAGTGTACATATTTACACTAAATGATACACGATGCTTACAATAGAACTAGTGTACATATTTACACTAAATGATACACGATGCTTACAATAGAATTAGTGAATATATTTACACTAAATGATACAGGATGCTTACAATAGAATTAGTGAATATATTTACACTAAATGATACACGATGCTTACAATAGAATTAGTGAACATATTTACACTAAATGCTACATGATGCTTACAATAGAACTAGTGTGCATATTTACACTAAATGATACACAATGCTTACAATGGAACTAATGTACATATTTACACTAAATGGTACACGATGCTTACAAAACAACTAGTGTACATATTTACACTAAATGATACACAATGCTTACAATAGAATTAGTGAACATATTTACACTAAATGCTACACGATGTTTATAATAGAACTAGTGTACATATTTACATTAAATGATACACAATGCTTACAATGGAACTAATGTACATATTTACACTAAATGATACACAATGCTTAGAATGGAACTAGGGTACATATTTACACTAAATGATACACGATGCTTACAAAAGAACTAGTGTACATATTTACACTAAACGATACACGATGCTTACAATAGAATTAGTGAATATAGTTACACTAAATGATACACGATGCTTACAATAAAATTAGTGAACATATTTAAACTAAATGCTACACAATGCTTACAATAGAATTAGTGAACACATTTACACTAAATGATACACGATGCTTACAATAGAACTAGTGTACATATTTACACTAAATGATACACGATGCTTACAATAGAATTAGTGAAGATATTTACACTAAATGATACACGATGCTTACAATAGAATTAGTGAACATATTTACACTAAATGCTACACGATGTTTATAATAGAACTAGTGTACATATTTACACTAAATGATACACGATGCTTACAGAAGAACTAGTGTACATATTTACACTAAATGATACATGATGCTTACAATAGAATTAGTGAATATATTTACACTAAATGATACACGATGCTTACAATAGAATTAGTGAACATATTTACACTAAATGCTACACGATGCTTACAAGAACTAGTAGTGTGCATATTTACACTAAATGATAGCTTAAAATCGAACTAGTGTACATATTTACACTAAATGATAGCTTAAAATCGAACTAGTGTACATATTTACAGTAAATGATACACGATGCTTACAATAGAACTAGTGTACATATTTACAGTAAATGATACACGATGCTTACAATAGAACTAGTGTACATATTTACAGTAAATGATACACGATGCTTACAATAGAACTAGTGTGCATGTTTACACTAAATGATACACAATGTTTACAATAGAATTAGTGAACATATTTACACTAAATGATACACGATGCTTACAATAGAACTAGTGTACATATTTACACTAAATGCTACACGATGCTTACAATAGAATTAGTGTACATATTTACACTAAATGATACACGATGCTTACAATAGAATTAGTGAACACATTTACAGTAAATGATACACGATGCTTACAATAGAACTAGTGTACATATATACAGTAAATGATACACGATGCTTACAATAGAACTAGTGTACATATTTACACTAAATGATACACGATGCTTACAATAGAACTAGTGTGCATGTTTACACTAAATGATACACAATGCTTACAATAGAACTAGTGTAATTATTTACAATAAATGATACACGATGTATTTAATAGAACTACTGTACATATTTACACTAAATGATACACTTACAACAGAA
Source organism: Chaetoderma sp. LZ-2023a (assembly GCA_034401795.1). Classification (NCBI taxonomy): domain Eukaryota; kingdom Metazoa; phylum Mollusca; class Caudofoveata; order Chaetodermatida; family Chaetodermatidae; genus Chaetoderma; species Chaetoderma sp. LZ-2023a. Next base: position 103,494,511 of record CM067371.1, read on the forward strand.
CTAGTGTACATATTTACACTAAATGATACACGATGCTTACAATAGAACCAGTGTACATATTTACACTAAATGATACACAATGTTTATATTAGAACTAGTGTACATATTTACACTAAATGATACACGATGCTTACAATAGAACTAGTGTACATATTTACACTAAATGATACACGATGCTTACAATAGAATTAGTGAATATATTTACACTAAATGATACAGGATGCTTACAATAGAATTAGTGAATATATTTACACTAAATGATACACGATGCTTACAATAGAATTAGTGAACATATTTACACTAAATGCTACATGATGCTTACAATAGAACTAGTGTGCATATTTACACTAAATGATACACAATGCTTACAATGGAACTAATGTACATATTTACACTAAATGGTACACGATGCTTACAAAAGAACTAGTGTACATATTTACACTAAATGATACACGATGCTTACAATAGAATTAGTGAACATATTTACACTAAATGCTACACGATGTTTATAATAGAACTAGTGTACATATTTACATTAAATGATACACAATGCTTACAATGGAACTAATGTACATATTTACACTAAATGATACACAATGCTTAGAATGGAACTAGGGTACATATTTACACTAAATGATACACGATGCTTACAAAAGAACTAGTGTACATATTTACACTAAACGATACACGATGCTTACAATAGAATTAGTGAATATAGTTACACTAAATGATACACGATGCTTACAATAAAATTAGTGAACATATTTAAACTAAATGCTACACAATGCTTACAATAGAATTAGTGAACACATTTACACTAAATGATACACGATGCTTACAATAGAACTAGTGTACATATTTACACTAAATGATACACGATGCTTACAATAGAATTAGTGAAGATATTTACACTAAATGATACACGATGCTTACAATAGAATTAGTGAACATATTTACACTAAATGCTACACGATGTTTATAATAGAACTAGTGTACATATTTACACTAAATGATACACGATGCTTACAGAAGAACTAGTGTACATATTTACACTAAATGATACATGATGCTTACAATAGAATTAGTGAATATATTTACACTAAATGATACACGATGCTTACAATAGAATTAGTGAACATATTTACACTAAATGCTACACGATGCTTACAAGAACTAGTAGTGTGCATATTTACACTAAATGATAGCTTAAAATCGAACTAGTGTACATATTTACACTAAATGATAGCTTAAAATCGAACTAGTGTACATATTTACAGTAAATGATACACGATGCTTACAATAGAACTAGTGTACATATTTACAGTAAATGATACACGATGCTTACAATAGAACTAGTGTACATATTTACACTAAATGATACACGATGCTTACAATAGAACTAGTGTGCATGTTTACACTAAATGATACACAATGTTTACAATAGAATTAGTGAACATATTTACACTAAATGATACACGATGCTTACAATAGAACTAGTGTACATATTTACACTAAATGCTACACGATGCTTACAATAGAATTAGTGAACATATTTACACTAAATGCTACACGATGTTTATAATAGAACTAGTGTACATATTTACACTAAATGATAGACAATGTTTACAGTAGAACTAGTGTAAATATTTACACTAAATGATACATGTTGTATTTAATAGAACTACAGTATATATTTACACTAAATGACACGCTTACAATAGAACTAGTGTACATATTTACATTAAATGATACACGATGCTTACAATAGAATTAGTGTACATATTTACACTAAATGATACACGATGCTTACAGAAGAACTAGTGTACATATTTACACTAAATGATACATGATGCTTACAATAGAATTAGTGAATATATTTACACTAAATGATACACGATGCTTACAATAGAATTAGTGAACATATTTACACTAAATGCTACACGATGCTTACAAGAACTAGTAGTGTGCATATTTACACTAAATGATAGCTTAAAATCGAACTAGTGTACATATTTACACTAAATGATACACGATGCTTACAATAGAATTAGTGAACACATTTACAGTAAATGATACACGATGCTTACAATAGAACTAGTGTACATATTTACAGTAAATGATACACGATGCTTACAATAGAACTAGTGTACATATTTACACTAAATGATACACGATGCTTACAATAGAACTAGTGTGCATGTTTACACTAAATGATACACAATGCTTACAATAGAACTAGTGTAATTATTTACAATAAATGATACACGATGTATTTAATAGAACTACTGTACATATTTACACTAAATGATACACTTACAACAGAACTAGTGTACATATTTACACTAAATGATACACGATGCTTACAATAGAACCAGTGTACATATTTACACTAAATGATACACAATGTTTATATTAGAACTAGTGTACATATTTACACTAAATGATACACGATGCTTACAATAGAACTAGTGTACATATTTACACTAAATGATACACGATGCTTACAATAGAATTAGTGAATATATTTACACTAAATGATACAGGATGCTTACAATAGAATTAGTGAATATATTTACACTAAATGATACACGATGCTTACAATAGAATTAGTGAACATATTTACACTAAATGATACATGATGCTTACAATAGAACTAGTGTGCATATTTACACTAAATGATACACAATGCTTACAATGGAACTAATGTACATATTTATACTAAATGGTACACGATGCTTACAAAAGAACTAGTGTACATATTTACACTAAATGATACACGATGCTTACAATAGAATTAGTGAACATATTTACACTAAATGCCACACGATGTTTATAATAGAACTAGTGTACATATTTACATTAAATGATACACAATGCTTACAATGGAACTAATGTACATATTTACACTAAATGATACACAATGCTTAGAATGGAACTAGGGTACATATTTACACTAAATGATACACGATGCTTACAAAAGAACTAGTGTACATATTTACACTAAACGATACACGATGCTTACAATAGAATTAGTGAATATAGTTACACTAAATGATACACGATGCTTACAATAAAATTAGTGAACATATTTAAACTAAATGCTACACAATGCTTACAATAGAATTAGTGAACACATTTACACTAAATGATACACGATGCTTACAATAGAACTAGTGTACATATTTACACTAAATGATACACGATGCTTACAATAGAATTAGTGAACATATTTACACTAAATGATACACGATGCTTACAATAGAACTAGTGTACATATTTACACTAAATGATACACGATGCTTACAATAGAATTAGTGAACATATTTACACTAAATGCTACACGATGTTTATAATAGAACTAGTGTACATATTTACACTAAATGATACACGATGTTTATATTAGAACTAGTGTACATATTTACACTAAAAGCTACACAATGTTTATAATAGGACTAGTGCACATATTTACACTAAATTATATACATGTTTATATTAGAACTAGTGTACACATTTACACTAAATGATAGCTTACAATAGAACTAGTGTGCACATTTACACTAAATGATAGCTTACAATAGAACTAGTGTACATATTTACACTAAATGATAGCGTACAATAGAACTACTGTACAGGTATGATGTATGATTACTGTATTCTGCGGCTGTAGTAGTAGAAATATCCTACAGCTGCAATCAGTCCTTCTTCGCCGTTGCACACTGTGTCTTGTCCTCAGCCGAAATCCTTAGCTTCCTCAGGTCCATTCTTGACTTGAGCGTACCGAGTCCTGCTTTCACCTCATAGCATGCTTAGCAGATTTATGCAATGACGTCCTCTCCTCGTATATATTTACACTAAATGATACATGATGCTTACAATAGAACTAGTGTACATATTTACACTAAATGATACACAATGCTTACAATAGAACTAGTGCACATATTTACACTAAATGATACACGATGTTTACAATAGATCTAGGGTACATATTTACACTAAATGATACACGATGCTTACAATAGAACTAGTGTACATATTTACACTAAATGATACACGATGCTTACAATAGAACTAGTGTACATATTTACACTAAATGATAGCATAAAATAGAACTAGTACACATATTTACACTGAATGATTCACGATGCTTACAATAGAACTAGTGAACATATTTACACTAAATGATAGCTTAAAATAGAACTGGTGTACATATTTACACTAAATTACAGCTTAAAAAGGAACTAGTGTACATATTTACACTAAATGATAGCCTAAAATAGAACTAGTATACATATTTACACTAAATGATACACGATGCTTACAATAGAACTAGTGTACATATTTACACTAAATGATACACAATGCTTACAATAGAACTAGTGCACATATTTACACTAAATGATACACGATGCTTACAATAGAACTAGTGTACATATTTAGACTAAATGATAGCTTAAAATAGAACTAGTACACATATTTACACTGAATGATTCACGATGCTTACAATAGAACTAGTGAACATATTTACACTAAATGACAGTTTAAAATAGAACTGGTGTACATATTTACACTAAATTACAGCTTAAAAAGGAACTAGTGTACATATTTACACTAAATGATAGCTTAAAATAGAACTAGTATACATATTTACACTAAATGATACACAATGCTTACAATAGCCCGTTTCAAGGATTTATCGGTGAAAGGGTCAAAATTAGATTTATGACATAAGCTTTTATTTCGAATTTTCACTCTCCATTTTCTTAGGATTTTTTGTTATTTTTGCTTACCAGTGCAAAACACTTCACTACTGAAAGGTCTCACTAACGCACATAACAGATTGCCTTCTCTTGTACTAAAGATTGACATTTTGCAGACCAGATACAATAAACATTGAGGAGTATTCTGTTGAATAATGTGCAACAAAATACAGTAGTCCATGAGCCAGACCGCAAAATCCCTGGTTTTATTACCAGAATGGAGAACAGAAACCACTGTGATTTTTGCTTACCTGGATATCTTATTGTCCGAAATCAGTTGATGGACTTTCTGTTCATGTTGCTAAATGTCCTTTTGGTCAGCAGATATCAGACAAATCAAAAATCATAGTGAGATCCATTCTCCTTTCTGGTAATGAAGTTCTGCCTGGTTCACGGACTATAGTTACAGATGCAAAATATTATGACTTCTGAATTAAGAATTTTTTGGATTTTGATACATTTGATGATTCCTAGTACATGATGTGACTTACCCAGTACAGCGAGTCCATTAGGCTATGGCACTTACCCAGTACAGCGAGTCCCTTAGGCTATGGCGCTTACCCAGTACAGCGAGTCCATTAGGCTAGGCACTTACCCAGTACAGCGAGTCCATTAGGCTATGGCACTTACCCAGTACAGCGAGTCCATTAGGCTATGGCACTTACACAGTACAGCGAGTCCATTAGGCTATGGCACTTACCCAGTACAGCGAGTCCATTAGGCTATGGCACTTACCCAGTACAGCGAGTCCATTAGGCCATGGCACTTACCCAGTACAGCGAGTCCATTAAGCTATGGCACTTACCCAGTACAGCGAGTCCATTAGGCTATGGCACTTACCCAGTACAGCGAGTCCATTAGGCTATGGCACTTACACAGTACAGCGAGTCCATTAGGCTATGGCACTTACCCAGTACAGCGAGTCCATTAGGCTATGGCACTTACCCGGTACAGCGAGTCCATTGGCTATGACACTTACCCAGTACAGCGAGTCCATTGGCTATGGCACATACACAGTACAGCGAGTCCATTAGGCTATGGCACTTACCCAGCACAGCGAGTCCATTAGGCTATGGCACTTACCCAGCACAGCAAGTCCATTAGGCTATGGCACTTACCCAGTACAGCGAGTCCATTAGGCTATGGCACTTACCCAGTACAGCGAGTCCATTGGCTATGACACTTACCCAGTACAGCGAGTCCATTGGCTATGGTACTTACACAGTACAGCGAGTCCATTAGGCTATGGCTCTTACCCAGTACAGCGAGTCCATTAGGCTATGGCACTTACCCAGTACAGCGAGTCCATTAGGCTATGGCACTTACCCAGTACAGAGTCCATTAGGCTATGGCACTTACCCAGTTCAGCGAGTCCATTAGGCTATGACACTTACCCAGTACAGCGAGTCCATTAGGCTTGTTGATTGCCACAATGTCATCTGAGGAGGGAAAGACATGTACACTAATAAACAATTCACATGTGAAAAATCCCATAGTTAACCCTTCAATGATTATGGGTCAGAAACTGAACTGTAGGTTTTTAATGATGTATGGAATATTCTGTTGAATATTTTGAAACCAATTTGACCGGAGGCTGTTGCTTCGTATGTATGGAAGCATCAGGTTCCAGTGGAATTAGTTTCTAATTTATTGAACAATTTCCTCTTGTTGTTATGGAATTGAGATGTTGGCATTTCAATGGTCAAAAGATTAGCCCTTTCCCTGATAAATTCCACATATCTCATTTTTAAGGTAACCATACATAAAAACCTGAACATTTAAAAATTAATTTGACTTGACACTGTTGCTACATACCTTATGCAGCAGCGACTTCCAGTCAAATTAATTTCAAAATATTCGCCAGAAAGTGTTACCCCAGTGCATACCAAATACCACATATCACTGTCTGAATAGCTCAGAAATAAGTTAATGTTTCCAAAAGAAAATCAAATGTACTGGTGATTGTTGAATACTTGTATGCCTAAGGCAGCAATGGCTTCCAATCAAACTAAGTCCAAAATATCTACCAGAACTTGTCTTACATTGTATTCAAAATTGTTCTAACTATTATGTTTCTGTTTTTGCTTTGAAAACATGTAAACTTATTTATGAGAGGTACTGTAGATTATGCTGACACATTACATATGCAGGTAACCCTTTAAAGCTCAAGTTTCTTCAAGAAAACTTTCTCATTAAAAATGTGCATTTGTAGACTAAGAGATTATATCCCCACACCTACTGTACATCTGTGAGACTGTTAGCGTGTTAGCGATTATGTCCCCACACCTACTGTACATCTGTGAGACTGTTAGCGATTATGTCCCCACACCTACTGTATGTATGTGAGACTGTTAAAGTGTTAGAGATTATGTCCCCACACCTACTGTACATCTGTCAGACTGTTAGAGTGTTAGAGATTATGTTCCCACACCTACTGTACATCTGAGACTGTTAGTGTTCGAGATTATGTCCCCAGACCTACTGTACGTCTGTGAGACTGTTAGAGTGTTAGAGATTATGTCCCCACACCTACAGGTACTGTACATATGTGAGACTGTTAGAGTGTTAGAGATTATGTCCCCACACCTACTGTACATCTGTGAGACTGTTAGAGATTATGTCCCCACACCTACTGTACATCTGTGAGACTGTTAGAGTGCTAGAGATTATGTCCCCACACCTACTGCACGTCTGTGAGACTGTTAGAGTGTTAATGATTATGGCCCAACACCTACTGTACGTCTGTGAGAGTGTTAGAGTTAAAGAATACCGGACCAGAGCCTCAGCGAAAAGACCGAAGGAGGTAGCCATTCCTCTGACATCATGAGCTTTTATGTGAGAAAGATTAATTTGCTCCGGAGAAGCAATATCGTATCAAATTTTGATGGTCTCACAAATCCATCTAGCAATCGTAGCCTTAGAGACTGGTTTGGCTACCTCCTCCGCATACAGAACCCATAAGTGAGACGGATCAGACCTTTTAAAATCTGTTCGTTGTTTATAAACCTTCAATGCCCCAACAGCACACCAGTATTTGTTGGAAGGTGAAAATGATGATAAAGATTTTAAAATAATCGGTTTAGTAAGGAAACGGTTAGTTTTCGATAAAAAAATCCCTTCTGGGATATAAGACTAAACCGTCCCCAGATACGATAAATCTGTCCTTTTCAGCTGAAAGAGCATGAATTTCTGAGCGTTTTCTGGCAGAGACAGCAGCAACAAGAAAAACCGCCTTAAGAGTTAAAAGTTTAAGATTAGTAGAAGCCAAAGGCTCAAAATGGCGACCTGCTAATACCTGAAGAACCGAAGCCAGATTCCAGGAAGGCAAAGGCTTAGCTACTGGTGGATGAATATTACCCATTCCTCTGATAAAACCGTTAAGAATCTTTGTGTCCTTAACATCAGCATTTAATAGACAAGGAAGAGAAGATGCTAAAGAAAATCTATACCCCCTAACAGTGTTAGCAGATAACTGTAAAGAAACAAAGAGATAAGATAAAAAAAATCTAACACCTGGGGAATAGAAACAGAATCAGCACGAAATCATGACCTGCACACCATTCTCCAAAAATTTTAAGTCGACCCTTGTAAACTCGTCAGGTCGACTCCCTCCTGCCAGAATCAATAATTTCCTGAGATCTAGAAGAAACTTTGACCTCAGGGACTTGATGCTTGAAATCTTCCAAACACACAGGCTGAAGATTTCTGGATTTGGATGAAGACACCTTCCCCTTATTTCAGAAAGAAGATCTGGAGAGACTGGAAGAAGACGTGGGAAATCTACCAGAAGATCTAGAAGATCAACAAACCAAATCCATTTGGGCCAAAAGGGAGCTATTAGAAGAACTTTGCAAAACTGGTCCCTGACCTTCTTCAAAACCAAAGGAATCACGATCGTTGAAGGGAACGCATAAGCGAACATTCCTGTCCAGGACTGAGACAGGGTGGCCACTGCCAGCGCCTGACTGTCCGGAAAAGGAGACATGAAAGAGGAGATCTGGGCATTTAGACAAGTCGCACACAGATCTACATGGGGACGATCCATGAGCTTGAAAGTCGCTCTGGCAACCGACCTCTTTAACTGCCACTGTGTGGGCAAATTTGCTGGGGCGTGACAGCTGGTCCGCAAGAAAATTCAGACTGCCTGGGACATGAGAGGACTCTAGAAAAATCTGATTCTTGCGGCACCACAAGAGGGGGTTCCAAACCTCCATACAAATGAGAGAGGATCTTGTTCCCCCTTGTTTGTGATGTAGGAGACTACCGTCGAATTGTCCGATCGGATCGAGATTTTGGACCCTACTAAAAGATCTGACCAAGCCAGGAGAGCCTTTCTGACAGTCCATAGCTCCAGAATATTGATGTGAGCTGTCGACTCCTCCAGAGACCAAAGGCCTGAAACCGACAGAGTCCCAGACTGCTCCCCAACCCTCCTGAGAAGCGTCTGTAAAGATAATAACCTGAGTCGGAGACTTGATCAGAGGGACACCCCTCAGAAACAAAGAACGGGCCTTCCAAAATTCTAGATGAGGGATTAAGTGATCTCTTATAGGAATCTGGAGATAAATCGAGTGGATTGACTGCTTCCAAAGAGACATTAGAAACATCTGAAAAGGTCTTCTCATCAGCGCCGCCCAAGGAATAACATTTTCTACGCTGACCATCAAGCCTATTATTCTCAAGAAGAATCTTGCGCTGACTGAGGGAACAGTTGACAGAATGTCCATCGCTACTAAAATAGCCTCTACTCTTAGATCCGATGGAAAGACTAAGCCCTGAGCCAGATCGAAAGCAACACCTAGATGCGTGAAGACTTGAGAGGGAACTAGGCTTGATTTCTCTAGATTTAGAATCCAACCTAGTCTGCATTGGGGATAAGAGAAAGAGGAGGATGATGGATTCAAGAGGGTGCATAACCCCAGCGAATTTGATCTACTAGCCAGGAGTCCTGGACGAGGGACTCCCACATCTCCCAGAACAGAGACAGGCACCCTCCAACTGGCAAACTGAGTTGAAGGCACTGGACCGATGGATCTAAAGGCACAAGAAGAGGAAGAGAAGACATTAAAATTGGAGAAAAGGCTTGACCTACCCAGGCGGAGGCCAAACCCCCAAACTCTCTTAGATTGAGAACCTCTGCAGGAAGACCTACCTCTAGACCTTGAACTAGGTCTATTAAAATAAGCCTTCACCACCCCCCCCCCTCGCTCTAAGAGCAGGCGGTTGCCTAACTTGGGACCTAGAGCGGTGGGAAGAAATAGAATCAAAGCGATCCTCCTCCGCGGATCCATCTTGGGAGCTAGAGGACAATCTGTTCGAATTAGTAAATATCCTAGAGGATAGACCCCAAATTCATCAGGCCTGACTCTTCCTCCTAGGTGAGGAATTGGGATTTTTAATTGAGGAAAAATCTCTCTTCACAGGTTTAGAAATAGAAATCTAAACCTGAAGATCTCTAGAGGCCCTCAAACGTTCAGACTCAGATCTAATGAGATTAACAGAGGACTGGCCAAAAATATCCTGACCAAAAGGAGGAGCTGAGACAAGACTGCTCTTAAGCCCCTAGAAATATCTGCCAAAGAACAAAAAATCTCCACAGGGATTTGTTCACCTCTCTCTTGAGCTTTGAGAACGGCTTCTGACAGCAACGCCAGAAAATTGGACGACTTAAGCTGGGATCTGACACAGATTCCCACTTAACAAGATCAGCGGAAGACCCTCCCTTAGAGAAATTTTTAACATGAGAAGAAAGAACCTCCCATGAAGGACTGGAAAGGGATTGAGTCATGGCTACTCACAAGAAATCATCTTTCAGAATCTGAACGGGAGCATCATACTTAGAGGTAAGAGAAAATTCCTTACTATTGACATCATTCACATAGAAATCCAACATATCAATGACTAAATTGTCAATTGGAAGGCCCTGAGAGGAAAAGGAAGAGGAATCCAAAGAAGAAAGAGCCGACCCAAAAGAAGGAGGATCTATCGAAAACTTGTCCTTAAGAGGAAGAGAAAGGGTAGAGGCAATCCACCTGTGGGCCAAGGACCAGTCATCTGAAGAGGCCCTAGTAGGACAAAATCTCTTCAAATCACTAGCCCTGACTACCTGACTACCCATACAGAGATGAAGACTATCATCAAATCACTCTATAGAACACCTCAATTAGAAGATGCCTACCATCATCTCTCGAGGCCAGAGCAAGTGATCATTTTTCGTCTCAGAACTGGACACAACAGACTAAACCAACACATGTACAGGCGGTTCCACCTTACGACATCGCCCGCTTGTCCTTGTGGAGAAGCAGAACAGACCACAGAGCACATACTTCAATGTTGCAGTACGTATCAGCTGCTGAGAGAAGAGATCTGGCCTTTGTCAACCTCTTTTCTTGAAAAGCTGTATGGGCCTGTGGAAGAACTGCAGAAAACCACAGATTTCATCTTGAGAACGGCTCTCCAAGTGTGATACCAGCGATCGAAAAGAAGAAGAAGACTAGCCCTGACCAACTTGGGGATTGCGGAAATAGACGAAGGATTAGGAGAGGAATAAGGAAGATGAGAAGAATCACCAGAGGCCATAGAATCAACCATTCTAGTGGAAAGAGGAGAGCAAGGCCTACTGGAAGCTAGAAGAGAAGAAGCCTGTAAGGGATCAGAAAAGGCAGAAGGATCAGAAGGAAAGTGATCAGAGACAACATCCTGACCAGAGGAAATTGAAAAATGATTCAGGCGACTAGCAGAAAACCTTGAGACATTAGAAAAACGAGCGGATACAAAAGAGCGATCAAGGGACGAATCCCTAGTCACCGAAAACAAAGAAAAATCAAGACCTGAATCAACGATTTGAAGCTCAAGCTCTGGGGAGAGAATGACGGAATCAATAGGATCAAGATGATCAAAGGAAGAGGAAGAAGGAGGAAGCGATAGAATATGGGAAAAGTCTGGAGGAGGAGGAATACAGGATGATTGAAAAAGAGAGGAAGGAGAAATGTGACTCGAGGAAAAATCCTTAGCCGAAAGAGGAGCAGAGGAGGAAAGAGACCTAGCTGAGAAACCCTGAACCTGAGAGGACCGAGAATGAGGTCTCTCCTGATGAACCCAAAACCGCATCACGAAAGGAGGGAGCGAACGAACCGGGTGAAGAATCAATATTAACAACTGAAGAGGAAGGACCAAAGTCATGAACTAAATGGTCCCTAGATAAAAAAGAGTCAGAAAACTCACCAAGACAAGAAGGAGAGAAGCCAGAATTAACAATGTTCCTATTGACAGCCACCTGACTCCTATCTACCAAAATTGGGTAAGTAGAATTTAAAAGACCAGGCGAAGAATCTGATAGACCAGGAATCTCTTGACCGGAAATGCCAACTCTAAACCTAGATGGAGAACCGGATCTATGGACATTGCTAACTACAGGAATAACTGAAAACTTGACGCTGGCATAGTTGTCGAGGACGGGGGTGTCAGCCTCCACCACCACTGCTTGAGGATAGTGCCCGTCCCCCTAAAGACTTGCGTGGGTTTGCCCCGGTGACCTGCTCGAGATCACCTTCGAGGGTCTCTTCTTCGAGTCTCTAGTTTTCTGTTTAGGAGAGCGAATCTCCTGTCTAGACGTGACGGAAGTAGGCTTCCCCCACTTGCGGACACGTCTGCTGACCTTCGGGTCATCGTCTGACTCTGAAGAAAGTTCCTTTGCCGCGTGGATGGCCGATGAAAAACGTTCGTCTAATGACTTCGTCAAAACAGTCGCAAAAGATTCAAATCTTGCGAACAGGGCTAACACAGCATCAGAATTCAATGAAGAGGCCCCCCCTCCTCCATTGCTGGAGATTTAGAAACAGGAGATTTAGCAATAGACACAGCTTTTGTCTCAGAAGCAACGGGGAAAGGGGTGAGATCAGAGGGCAGCACAGGCTTGGCCGAAAAATCTTTGAAAGAGGTCATAGAAACAGACAAAGACCACCCCTTACATAACCCGTACATCATTGTGGTGGTACACGTAGTGCACTTGATGCAGACATGACCGCCAAACTCTGCAGAGTGGAAACGATCACACTTGGTGGACGTACATTTGACTTTATCGACTGACTTAACAGACTCCTAAAAACGAAAAAGAAAACTAAAATGAAGCATACAGCTTCAAAATAGTGAGTGATATAAAACAAAAAATGCCTACTAACGAAAAGGCAGGAAATTTTGAAATCAAATCTCCAAAATCCTGAAAGACAAGTAACAAACTTACTAAGAGATAAACAGAATTTCTAACTTACTAAGAGATAAACAGAATTTCCTCCTTATGCACTAACGGATATTTAGCGCAAGACTATAAAAAACTTTAACTGGTAATATTTAGCAGTTGTTCTGCTAGCAGAATAATTGAAAAGTAAATCTATTTCCTATTTGGGCTCCAATGCGCATGCGCGGGCGTGCATAGTGACTGGCGTCACCAGGGAGTGAGTTCAGACTGGTGCCAGTCTATATCAGGAGGGGATCTCAACCAGTAGCCTGGTTGAGGGTATATAATAATGGGCGTAGGCATGGGGAGGAAAGTGAGCAAGCATAAAAATCTTATTCTGGTAGCTAAATGCAGATAAATTGATTTAGCAAGTAGTGATTGAACGGCAATGGATGTTTTTGTGGTGTAATTACAACCAGTTTTATGGACGCTTACCACATCTAATCGCGAGTCCCGGAAATACATTCCATCAGAATTAAAACGCTAAATTAGACAAATATGTAATAGATATCACCTGATACCTTGGTCCTGGGCCCTCCTCTGACGACTTCCAACGCTCAGACATGATTTCCAGATGATAAATAAGTTTAGAAAGTGATTAAACACAGCAGAACTCTTGCCAATAAATTGGAAAAGAGGAAGTACTAGTCTGCGCATGCACGATGTTGGGGCTGGCATCCGCAGGACTGTCATCTGACTACCTGCCCAGTAGGGGCACCAAACATTTTGAGTCTGAGTGTTTATTGAGTGAATATCAATATTTGGGAATATCAAAGAGTGTTAGGGAAGTAAGTATACTCTTGAAGTGAAATGAAAATACCTGATTATTTGATTATTTCGTTTTGTGATCGTCTATGACCAGATTTTTTATAAATATAATTGTAATTAATCGAATAATTGTGCAATCATAGTGTAGAATGCAAGCCTGCAAAGACATTTACATTTGGCTCTGCACACCTACCACCCTTCACCTCCCAAGGGTGATGGGGTAGGGTGGGATGGGTCAAAAGGGCAAGTCGAATTTTGATGATGCATCATCGACCGAACAATCTAGTTCCATATTGTTACATGGTAGAATGCATTTTATACACACCATTTTCAAATATCACACGTCCTTTAATAAACCTAATGAAGTCTTTCTTTGATAAAACGGTGAATGCCCAGCTGGATAGCTTGCGTGTCTCTGGTAAAGACACATCCTCCGGAAAAGCATCGCCATTGTCTACATTAGCATTTCCATGTTGCATGTCTGAGGATGATGAACTGACAAGCTGTCTATGATGTTTCAGTCTGTGGACACTCCATCGCTGAAGTTCTCGAAATAAAGTAATTCTGCTGCTCCATGATGACATATTTCCTGAAAATAGATGAAACACATGCAAAATAAATAAAACATTTCAATAGATGAAACACACATAAAATAAGTAAAACATTTCAAAAGATGAAACACACGCAAAATAAATAAAACATTTCAATACATGAAACACACGCAAAATATATAAAACATTTCAATAGATGAAACACACACAAAATAAATAAAACATTTCAATAGATGAAACACACGCAAAATAAATAAAACATTTCAATCGATGAAACACACGCAAAATAAATAAAATATTTCAATAGATGAAACACACGCAAAATAAATAAAACATTTCAATAGATGAAACACACGCAAAATAAATAAAACATTTCAATAGATGAAACACACGCAAAATAGATAAAGCAGTTCAATAGATGAAACATGCAAAATAAATAAAACATTTCAATAGATGAAACACACGCAAAATAAATAAAACATTTCAAGTCTAGGGTGCAGGATTCTCAATTTCAGTTTTCAATCCATAAATAATAATTTGGACATCGCTATCGCCGTATCGGCCCCATCATCCCCCGGTAAATTTAACTGGTGATTTGTGACATAGGCTATGCCTCTAGTAGGCGTTCTGTATGGACAATATATATATTGTAAATATCATCCAGCCAAATAAATGCGAATTCAATTCAAGTAGTAGTGTCGGTAGTAAAATGATACCACCTCCCTCAACTGGCCACCCTCTCAATCTCTGGGGCATAGGAATTTGAGACATGTGATGTTCGTGGTCGAGATGGGAGCTACTGACATGGAAGGCTGTGGCGAAAATAAAACTCCCGTGCGGACCCCACTGTCCGGGAGAACCTCCTCAGGATACCGGCCAGTGACCGGCCTCTCGATATTCTGTGTAGGCTCAGACAAACACGTAGTCTCTGCCAGAGTCGCATCGGCATGATGGGACCACCCATAGAGGCTTCCATCTACCTTGACAATGCTCACCTGGGAGGAGGCTAAAGTGATTAGCATGTGAACCACGGCAGACTCTGGCATGTTCACATGTTACGCAGAGAATCTGGTTCTGAGCAGGGGTCTCCAGCAGACAACCATGGCCTACTCTCTCCACCCCATAGAAGTGGCAGACAGACTCGATCTCTTTACGTGGGTGACAGCGGTCGTAAATGTTTCTCCGCAAGGGGTCGACCCAAGGATTGTACTGGGGGTCATCCCGGAAGTGGGCCCACTTGACATCCAATATCATGGCAGTCTCAGCGCCCTGTGCCACTGCTGTAGACGCCAGCACGAGCAGTATGATGAGAATCATGGCTATATATGAAGAGTTAAACTGAACAGAGTGAACCCCTCGAGAAATATCTGTGTCAGATCGAGCCCTGTTCCATCCGGATCGATAGCGATCTTCATCCCTTCAGGGGCAGGGGCTAGCTGCTTCACTCTGCCGCCGGCTAAGAAACGTAGCTCTAGGACTATGAGCCATTTGCGGGCTAGTGAGTCCGACTCACTGAAGCAGTTTAACAGCACCCTTGACTTTGGAGACATGTGACACCCCATCTACCCGTAGGGTGCCCTCCTGGAGGTTAACAGCTTTTTCTGGTCCATCGAATGGACGACGCAGCAGGAGCTTTCCACCTGTAACCCCGATCCGGTGACCCACCCTCCTCAGGGAGACACCTTCACCTATGTAGGTGAGGAAGGATGATCCCTGATTGCAAAGCTTTCGAACTGTCCCATCATTTTTCACAACAGTGGAGAGGGGAATAACCTCTATGTCAATGACAACGGGAGGCCTATATAGGGGCAGCCATGTTTGCCAGGCACCCCCAGGTCCAGTGCGGTACCACACTTCATTCTTCTCAAATATGAACTGCAGGTTTTTTGCCATGGTCAATAGCAGGCCATCATGGGCCAGCGGCGGGGCACCACTCGAATAGGGTTTAACCAGATGAAAGCTGAGGTCGTTATTTAGGGTGTTGATGTCTGCCACCTCTGTATCCGAGAGCTTAATCAACGGCTCGAGGGTGTACTTCCTCTTCGGGAAATCGTACCGAAACACGATATTGTGGCCATCTATGTTGCGACCCAGGCACCCCTTCGTCACATCCTTGAGGTCTGTGAGCAGCTCCACCCCATCACCACCAATGGGGTGGAGGGAGAATGCCTTTGAGCTTGCTTCGTACTGTAGGGCGAATGACTTGCCATCGCTCTCTTCCACCTTGGCAGCATCAACTGCGTACACATCTGCCAGGTCAGCAAGACCAGTCGAGTGAGCAAATATGGGTTCCATAGCACGCTATAGAAGGGGTTTAAACAGGAGATATAACCATGCCGATTGTCCAACTGCTGCTCTCCGGTGGTGAGAACGTAATCTCACCCTCTCTAGAGGGGAGACGGGTGGTACAGTACCATGTAGAATGGGTCCTCTTTGAGGTGCCCCAGCCGGGCACAACATACATACACGCTGATGTGCTACATCAACCTCCGGGCAGTGCACACAGCAGCTCACTGGTAGAAGTCGGCCGGGACGTGATCGAGTATCTCCCAGGTGCCAACAGTAACCTATGGAAAGCTAGCCTGTTCACACCTGTAAATCACCTGTTTGACAGCCCCTCCATTAACATATATGCCAGCACAGATGGGATATCGGACGCCCATTTAAATTTTACACTCTTATTACTGCTGGACCTGACGACAACATGATATCATACCAAGAATATCTGACCTTTGCCGAGATGATGAAAGAGGGTTGCCCCTTCATGACCCCTGCACAAAACGAACAGATGCTCACACTGCAACAAGAAGGAGAGCGACTACAGCAGGAGAGCCGGTATCAACAGAACGCGAGCATTGCAAGGAGGCGAAGGAACAGTGAAGCTTCCAAATACTGGCAGGACCTCCTGAAGAAGAGTAAGCGGGACGCAGGAGTCTTGACAGACGGCGATGAGCCAGATGTCTTCACAGACGAGGATGAGCCAGGTGTCTTCTCAGACGAGGATGAGCCAGAGGTTATACAGTGGGAAGAGGAGATGGCGCAGCAGTGTAAGACAAAGAAAGCCATCCAGCGGCGAACCTACTATCTTGGTGATATGGTGAAGTTCCAGATGTCACGTCTCAGAAAGCTACTGGCACCCGACATAGTGCTGGATGACCACTGTCTAAGAGATGTCTGTCTCAGCACCCGCAAGCTGGTACGGTTCGCCGGGCTCTCCAAAATGAACCCTTCTGTGACTCATGAGCAGATTCTGCAGGTGATGCCGGTTTAAGCCTCCAGATATACTATGGCAAAATCAGACTGGCGGAAGCAACCAGAACTATACCCCTCCTTGACTGCTGACGAGGGCGGTACCATCCACGGCTGGTGACTCCAGGAGATAGATACCATCAGGCAGAATCTCAGCAGTGAGGCAGAAAAGTACAGCAGAACACGCAGGCGATATAAGACAACATACAACGTTATCGCACGTACAACCACTGCTGCGGGTGTGATTGGAGCCAGTGCTGGTGTGGCAGCTGTGGCCACTCTCGTTACAGGGGTGGGTGCCCTCGTCGCCATCCCGCTGGGTGGCGTGACACTAGCCGCCACTGTCTTGGCCACAGGCTTGGGGGTGGGGCAGCGGCAGATCACAACGGGGCTGGAGAAGCATGCTAAGTACGTGACACTGGCACAGAGTATGCTACGGACTATCGACGAGTCTGTCAGCAAAGCTCTCCAGGATGGCCAGGTCACCAATGAAGAGTACCACCATATATATTGACGGTCCAAGCCCTGTACCGCACGGAGAAACCTAAAGTGCGACAGCAATACCTCAAAGGCTCTAGCGGGCGGGTTGATATGAAGGAGCTAAAAAACGAGATGTTACGGCAAGGTCACCTCGCCGGTCCATGGAGTCGAGACGACTACAAAGTGTGCTGCCTATACGGTAGCTTTAAGAACACCAGTATAGATGGTCTTCCCACTGAACATCACGACAGTCATCCGGAGCCAACCGCCCCTCCTGGGTACACCCTTGAGTGGCCTGAGAGGTCTACTGGATGATTTACCAGAGCTAACACCATTCTCCATCACAGTGGATGGACGGTCCCGAACCAGCTTCTCCATCAACCCACGACCGCTGACCAACCGCCTGATCACCATCAAGGATGCGAAGCAAGCTCATACTTGGATGGCTGCTCCAAGCCTCTCATATTGGAATCAGCAGCTGAACTTTGCCGTGTGGTGTGCCATGGCAGGATGTGGAGTAAGTTCCACCCTGCTTCACTCCTATGCTGGTACTCCTGAAGCTGTGCTCATCGCCAGCTGTCTCAGATTCCACGTGTACTTCACGGTGCGACGAATCCTCCATGAGCTGGGTGCAAGCCTCCCTGATACAAACGACTTCGACCCACAGCTCAACAGTCATAGTGTCTCAGCGGCCAGCAGACTACAGAGAGAGTTCAGTGCTCACACCCAGACTATCGGTGGCATGGTGGTGACAACAGCGGTCTAGGGGTTATGTATGGTGACCCGAGACGTGATTACTCAGGATTCCCCTATCGAACACCCCGACGAGTAGGCCGTCGGAAGACAGCGACATTCTCGTTCGATCGAGACTCCGACCCTGGAACGCTGGTGCAAAATATGCACATCACTGGCTTGCGGCAGGACTATCCAGATGTGTGGAAGTACTTTGTCCCACACACCACCTCAGGCCTCACACCAGCATGGATCGTTCGTATCAACCAGTCCCTCCTTACGGCACAGACCCAGCTGCGGCATTCCATAGATGGTGTCAGCGGAGCAGGCCATGTTCATCAGTCTCGTTGAGGATATGATCATCATGGCAGACCCCAGTAGTCTTATTGCTAAGTTCCAGGAGGGGTTGCAGAAGGCCTGTCGCAAACTTGACTTTGCTATTTAGCCACACCACGGTTGATTCCGAGCAACATGATCATGAACATCGAGGACCTCCAAGTCAGGGGCTATAACAACATGATAGTCGAGGGGAGTTCCCCCGGTGTCCACTTCGGCTTCAATACTGCCATCAACGCACCTACGCGTAGTACTAACCATACAGTCGTTCCGACCCTGACACTGCAGCCAGTCGACGCGGAAGCTCTAGGCGCCCCGACATTGCAGCCAGTCGACACAACACCGCTTCCCATGGTAGCTCTACGTGTGGTGTCAGGCCTAGCTATTGTGGCACTCAGGATCAGCCTACTCCGCCGCTAGCAAATCAGCTATACGTCTATCCTGACTTTCTACAGTAGCAGTGGGGACCATGGTGAGCCACTGAACCATCTTGGCATGCCCTACAGCCCCTATACCCGCTGCAAACATGCACATCCAAGGGCTGGAGGGTTCGGCAGCGCATCCTTTTTCCAGCTTGTAGTATCGCAGAGCCTTGTTCAGCTCTGAGTCAGGTGAGGCTATGGAGGTCTGCAACTGCTGGAACACATCTGACAGATACTCCCGATCCTTGAAGAAACCTTTAACTCGCAGGAGCTGCTCGACGATACTCCCGCCCATGATAAGGTATTCGAGGAAGCAGATCTGCCCCTTACCAAATCCTAGATAGAGCTTCACAGCTGTCAGCTCCACTGTCAGCTCAGCACCGGAGAGCTGAGCGAGCTCATCTGGTGTCTTATTGTAGTCCTCCAACTCCCTCCGGAAGACCTCATAGTACTTCTCGCATAGCACAAGCCCGGACATGTTTAAGATGTCTCAATAGAGAGATGAATATTCCTGAGTACCAACCCGGCCACCTGGCAGATGCAGATTTGGAAGATCTTATTAGCTCTCTCGACAGGGGACGCAGACATTTAACAGCATTGTATACTCAGTGCTTAAACAATGACGTCAACTGTACAGATCGTGAAGCAACTGCCCGAGAGCCAGGCGAGTCTTCAGAATGTGGAGAACCAGCTGCGAACCAAGACACAGAAGCTACTGACCAAAGCAAAACCTCTGGCAGTCCATGTCTCCAGTAACGTGGCGGCGAATGTGGCCGTGGTGAAGATGACAGGGGGGAAATGAGGTTCAGTGGTGCCTCCTACACTGTTGCCGCCAAGATCATGGGTGAACGTGTTACACTAATGGAGGCCACGGTTCTAGGTCTGCCAACGAGTGCAATGGCCGAGATCATCGTCACCTACGTTTAACCCCTCTGAATAGTGAGAGATGGATCATGAGACCCCTGCAGCATATGAGGCATGGCATGCCGGAGGGCGTGTATAGCCCATAGTCGAGCATGCGGACTGAGGATCGCCAATGCCTGGGAATGGTGGACCGCCCACAAGGTGTGCCCTGCAGAGAGGGCCAGTACCCTGAGCACTGCTACCTATTCCCTTGGCCGACTGCGTGGTCCTCCTATGCCCAACTATTTCACTGGGGGTATGACTAATAGGTTTAAGCTGTCTGTATATAACACTATGACTCTGTCACTCACAGACCTAGAAAGCAGAGCTAGGCGATCTTGCTCACTTGGGCGAGGCACGCCTCGGTTCACAGGACACTGTTGCCGTCCTAGACTTCAATGAGACGGGAGACCCACGGGAGATCCGAGGTACCGTTCCAGCCCGAGGTCTCATCGGGAACACTGATACAGTAGGACAATTGGCCATTAAGAAGGCTAAGACTGTATACAAGGGGATGTGCATCAGACAGGGCAACGATGCGAGGTATGCTGGGAGTCGATGAGGCTGGTGCCATCAAGGTTATGTCGGAGTTCTATGCACAAGACCTGGTTGAGGATCTCCTGAAACCACGGAGCTCATTCCAACAGGATGGAGAGAATCTCAGGGTAGGCACCCTGAGCCATATCACTGTCGATGGCAAAACAGGTGCTACCACCAGCCTCCAGCTACCAGAGGTGAAGAAGTCAGGATTCTTTGGTTTGCCGTTTAAGACCACAGGATAGTCATGGCTTCCCGTGCATGTATCATACAGATACTGGCTGTGCTAGACACTGTGGGTGCTGACACAGGCCCTCTACGCTATCTTCTCAGCTGCTGCTGGGATTTGATGCTTGACGCCTCCATCGCATCCTACGTATCCGCCAGAGGTGCAGGATTCCCCGCTCTGCAGGCGAAAGAGCTGGTGCAGGAAGTACTGCTGTTTAGTCTCCCAGATATAGACGAGGTTACCGCCGACCAAGTGCTAACCATCCTCCGCACGCATGTCTGTACTATTCGACAGTAGGCCAGCCGATGCTGGCCAGGTGGTGCTAATCATTGCCCCGTCAGGACATGGGAAAAACATCTTGCTGCGGGCTCCCCTGGCCGAACATCTGCACCCTCAATACATCCTTCTGGTGTCTGACTCCGCCGCTGAGGCGGTTGACCGTAATGATCAATGGTACAATGGCCCAATCACCAAGACACAGAACCTGCAAGCACTGATGGAGAAGCTGCTGGCAGGCCGACTGACAGAACCACTTGTTCTAGTTATCGATGACCCTGCAATGGACCAGAAGACAGTCACCTACCTCAGCAACATCACCAGGTGCATCCGGCACACAAAGATAACTGTCTTCATCCTCTTTCAGAAGTACACACGCAAGATCTCACCAGACATCCGCCACAATGCCCGGTTGCTATACTTCAGCTCCAAGTGTTGACGTGCCCTGCTCGAGACAATATACGACAGCCTAACCCTCAAGGAGACCAAAGGGGACTTTATCGCAGGTGTACAGAGGGCAGCTGAGCTGTACCACTTCATCTTCAGCAACAAGGAGACAGGTGAGCTGTCACACTTCAAGCCATCTCTGGGAAAGGCACAGACCTTCACCTACAAGCTGAATCCAGCCAAGAAACTAGCCTGCTCTACGCATCATCGCTGACAGACTGTCGCAGCTGCCTCAACTTTTTTCATTCATCAAAAGGCTGCGCGGTCTCCGCTACTTCGTCCGCAGTCTCTGCTACATTGTCAGATACTTGAGGAACTTTGTCAGAAGCTTGAGGAACTTCGTCAGAAGCTTGAGGAACTTCGTCAGAAGCCTGTCGCTTAAACTCTACCCTCTGAGGGTCAAATGGTAGGACTCTCTTCTTCTAGAACTTCTCACGGAAGATCCACTTTGTCCATGCGCGACGAGCATCTGACTTGTGAGCGGATTTGATGAGGTAGTCCTGGTAGTTATCTGGGAATTTCAGAAATGCTGGCAGATTACTGGCCAATCTCCTGCGCCCTCTTTCATTGAAGATGTGCTCAACAGTCTCCTTGCCGCCAACAGTGAGCCCCTCCTGAGTACCTTCTGCATGACCAGTGACGTAGCTCTCCGCTACAGCAGCACTGACCTCCTCTCTGAAGTAGTCATTTGCTCCAGACTGGAAGATATCCAGTATATCTCGCTCTTCATGGCTATGGAGGCTAAATACGGCAGCCCACTTCCCGACCATTAGTAGATCTTTGGGATCTACCCTCGCCCTTTGGAGCTAGAATAACAGGACTGTTGGTTTGGGCCACAGGTAGGTTGAGTGCCCTGCCCTGGGTGCTGTCAAACTTCCGGTAGAGTATCCGAGCCAGGAGTTCTTTTGTACTACGAGCTGGCGCTCCTTCCTTTATGGCGGCCAGTATCTCCGCATCAGATGGAGGTGTAACCTTCGCTCGCTCGTGGATAATGTTGATGTCACGAAGCAGTCCTCGGACCCTGTCACAGTGGGACAGTGCACGCCGTGGCCGTCGTGCTGACTTGTCCTGCTGCGTATAGACAATCTGCTGGAGAACTTTAACAAACATGGCAGCCGTTTAAGTCCTCTATATACCCAGACCTTAAACATGCTGCAGTATGTGCAACATCCAGATGGGACCATTGAACCCGCGACATCGCACCGCACTGATCCTCAGAAGGACTGCCTGACGGTCATTCGAACCAGTATACACGATGAGAACCCGTTGTCCGCTGCTGGGAAGTACATCGACTGCAATCTCGGCACAGATTCACGAGATCAAGAGCATGACACTCGAGTTCAAGCTTCAGAGCACAATAGAACAGACGGTAGAGCTCCCGCATGTTCTGAACAAGTGGGAGATTGTGCAGAGCAACAGCACCGTGGACACCACCTATGTGAACGATGAGTACCGAGTCCTAGGTCCACTGGCTCGTGGACCAACTTTCTATGCGAAGGGAAATGGGTACTATGCTGTGGGGTGCAATGAGGGGTACACGGAATTCGAACTACGGGTAGGTGTCGAGAAGCCTGTGGCAGTTCCACTCTTAACCCTCCTCGAGAACACACACGTGAATCTGGTTGCCCTGCAGGATAGGCTGTTCCTCCGGGTGTACACTGAGCAGCTCGCAGATGCGACGATGAGTGCTCCAAGACTTCATGTCTGGCATGACGAGAATGACCAGGAACTGAAGCAAACGGGTTCCAAACAGCAGATCGTGCATGTGGAGCGAGCACACAAGCAGGTCCAAGCCACAGCTAACCAACAGGTAGAGCTGACATTACATCGTGGTGCATCGGACTGTGTTGCTGTTGCAGTCCTGGTTCGGAAGGGAGGAGCCATCCAGCAGGTGGATAAGCTAGACAACTTCAAGCTTGTGGTTGCTGGGACCAATGTTCTTGGTGAGGTACGCGAGCTGGCTGATTGCCAACTCTACAGACAGAAAACTAAGTCATATGCACTTCTGCGACTAACCAGTGGAAGCGATGACCTCGAGTCGGCACTCGAGGGCCGTAACAACATCAGGGGCAGGAACATCTCACCTAATCAGGGCAACCGGCTCAGCTTCAACATCGGAAACCTCATAGCTGGGACTCGCCCATTAGGTGTGACGGTACTTTACTTTGGCTATGTTAAGGTATGAGTGTCGAACACATCAGGTATTCAGCGTGAGCGTGCGTAGAGCACGACTCGTGTCGTCACCGCTGCAGCTGCTACCACTACTATAAGCTCTGCTGTCTTCTGACCTGTCGATGCTTCCTAGTCGAGTGTTGGCTCAGATACAGCCTCGTAGTACTCATCGAGACTCTCATCTGCCTCTTTGAGGCTCTGGTTGGCCTGAGCTCGGAGTTGGCGTCGGCGTGCCTCCCTCTGGCGCATATGCTCGAGGGCTTTGCTGTACACAAACTTCTCCTTAGACAGCTTCTCCATCGCCTGGTTATGACGCTCACACTCGACCTCTGCCTCCTTCTTGTCGGCGAAGCTGAGTCCCCAGTTCGCTAAGGCAAACACGCCCGCATTCAAGATTGCGGATGCCATGCTATAGACTACAGTTTAAAGCCATTATATAGCTGTCCCCCAGCGACGGATATGTATGAACCAGAGGCTTATGAAGATCCAGTCGAGGATATAGATGACGAGGACTATGAGAAGGACTATGATGAGTAGGATTATGATGCAGATGACTACGATGTAGCAGAGACCGCAGGTGAGTATGATGATGTAGCGGAAACTGCGCCTGAATCCCGGAAGCTAGTACACAGAGCGAAAGGAATCTATCGCACTTACGTAAAAGGTTCTATCGGTCCGCTGGCAGCAGTTGGGGCTCTGATCGTTCTGTTCACAACGAAGGCTGGCGAGACGGTCCGCAAGATCGCCAACAATGCTCTCCATGGGGTGGAGAAGATTTCTGAAGCCATACCAGCCATCGCCTCAGGAGTAGGTACGTTCTTCGTACTTGGCTACTGTATGTTGCCATAGCGCTATTAAACCCTCAGCTGGTCACAGCTCTAGATGAGCGAACAAGGGAGAGAAGTGCATACCACTTGATGCTCTGGTTCGGTACCTGTAAGAGCCTGGTGAGCTGGAAGGTGGTCGATGGCGTGCAACAGATCCTAACTGGTCGATAGATGTTCACAGGCTTGACAGGTATGTGGAGGCGGCCTACACTGTACTACCTGGCACGCCAGCATGGAGTGCCTAGGTGACCATTTGTTGTAGAAGCGCTTCAGCTAGTCCCTGCAGACACACAGCTACCACCACCTAGGGTGCTAACACGATACTCGATGGGCTCGGTATGGACACCATCTGGCAGCACATGACGCTTATCATAGTAAGCAGAGTCCGAGTTTTTCCTGCGCATACGTCACCATACCCTGGTTGCGCATGCGTAGGCCTCGGTTTTTAGCTCTGTTCACCCCACCATGTAGGGCGCTATAGAACCTCTGCCAAGAGACCTCATTCTGCCGCTTTGACATTCCCGTAGCCGAGCACTTACTTGCAGCTGCGCTCTCCACGTAGTAGCATTTGGAGCAGAGAGCGATGCCACGAGAGCCTTTGAACTCGAGCTTGAACAGTCCTGGAGTCCGTCCAGACCATTTGTCCCAAGCTAGCCAGTCCCGCTTATGAGCCTGGTACTCTGCTCGCATCTCAGGGCGAATGACGTCCTCGAAGTTGGAGCCTGCTATAGCGATATACGCGGAGTCAGTGTCCATCTACAGGTACTCAAAGCTGTCACGAGCTACGTAGTGATCGAGGAAGTCGTAGTAGAACTCCAGCATTCGCAGCTTCGCGAGCTCATAAACGGCTATCCCCACCTGGAAGGGCCTTCGAATAGCGATTCTCGGCTTGCGACTCTGGAGCTCGTACGACTCACCGATCTCCTCGAGATCTTCAAACCATGCACTACGCAGGGCCTTGTTTACCACGCATTCATCCTTCGTGAAGCTGGTGTTGCTATGGCATTCTAGGGCCTCGATGAGCTTCCCGTAGGCACTGTTGCCGCGGAGTTTGAAGAGATCTGCCAAGAGCGCTTTGCTCTTATCTACATCTCCCGAGTGGCGGGCCTCCGTAACATTCTCCACAAACCACTCGAATGGGCGCTTGGCCTCATAGTCTATGGTGTGGTATACAGCAGTGATCTCCAGGCCATGGGTTATATACCACTCGAGTGTCGGTACGTACAGCAGACGCTTCTTGCCAGAGAGCGCGCCGACCAGCTTCTAGGTGGTGGGTCGCTTCCGCCCTGTACGCTCTAGATATGCCTGCATCTCAGAAGAGACGGCCTCTACCGGGATCTCGCGGTTATAGAAGAGCGGGGGCATTTCCTCGAACTTTGCCCACAGGGCCATAGGGACCTCTATATCCACCTCAGCAAATCCAAACCAGCGGTCTGCTAGGAGACCCTCCTTAAAGAGGGCTACACCACTGGCACTGGACCAATGGCGCACTGTCTCCTTAACACAGGGCATATCCTTGGCCATCGTTGACAGGTACAGAGCATTTGCGTCGTAGCCGAGTAGACGTTGGCAGACACGCTCACTCTGGCGGATGCGTGTCACATCTGCTTCGTGGTATCTGGTGAACACGATGCTGGGCCCTCAAACAACCGCGTCCTTCAGCATCTCGTAGGCCTCCTTGCCCAGAGAGTAGAGGCTAAGATCCGGCATGTGCTGAGCGGTTCCACGTAGGAGGTACTGCAGTGACACACCTGGGAGAGACACCGCATCTTTGGGGATGTCTATTTCTCGTTCTGTGTAGAACTCCTGCATCCGCTCTAGGGCTTCGATGAATGGACTGACGTCCAGGTTATTGTAGTATCGCAGCCAGTCGGCGAATGTCCGCATTCCGTGCTCGCTGAATGTTTGGTTACATTGCTCCCATTCTGTTCGCGTCAAGAGGTAGCCACCCTTGAGCTTAGATGTCCATGCTGAGTAGTCAGGAAGCCCTGGATAGTTGAGCTTCTCATGTGTGTCAAACCATTCATATGGGAGCCAGCTCTTCTGCTGTGTACACCCGTAAGCTTTGACCCATACCTCGTACGAGACTCCTGGGCCGAAGTAGTCCAGCACATTGAGAAACCGTAGCTCAGGTGTTATGAGGAACATGGTCTGACTAGCCTTCTTGGTGACTCTCACTGTACCTGTACTGTCAGTCAGCTCATCGACAAAGTACTTCTTGATGAGGTTCAGGTCATACCGCCCAGAGTTGAACCCCAGTACAAGCACTTGGTCACACCACTCGTTGATCAGTCGCTGCTGTCGCTTTGGGAGCTTGTCCAAGTCTGTCGGTATGTACTGTGCCCTAACCTTTGTCCGGATTAGAGATGCTCACCGTTGGATTACCAGCATGAACTCTCTGAGCAGGTGAGTGGGCTCACTCGTGGCGCCCTCTAAGCAGTAGCCAACTAACACAGAGATATGTATGTGAGTACTCTCGATCGTGAGAGTCTCCGTAGGATGAGTCTTGATACAACTCTAGGAGTGCTTCGAAGTCGTAAACAATGAAGTGTGGGTATGGGACAGCCCGAACTCATTTAGGGATGCTTGGACAACGTTTTATACAGCACTCCCACTGTACCACAAGCGTGCATCCAGACACTCTCAGCTTCTCATCTCTCAGGAATGTCTTGCGGTATCTTTGTTCGGCATCCTCACCTCGCTGGTGTCGTGGACACCTGTGCCAGTGACAGCCATGGAACTGGTAAACGGTGTTGGTGGTCGGATCATAACCATCTACGAGAGCACCCTCGATCAAACGCTCGCCACCGTGCCCACACTCTACATGGTGTATGTGTACGCCTCTGTTTCTCGATCCAATGCTGAACTGGATGGTTGGGGCGGATAGAAGGCTTTCTCATACGCAGACTGTGGTGCCTCAACCTTCTCACAAGGACACACGATTTTTGTTTTGCCACCTGTACAGTGATCAGCGTGGCGTTGAAGACGGCATGCCTGTGTAAACCTCTGCTGACAGTGATTGCAGACTAGTGTATGTGCCAGCTTGGAGATGTTCTTGATGTAGAAGGCGTGGTGGTCCCACACTCCGATGGTTATGGTGTCACGGTAGTGAGCCGCTTGCCTGATCAAGTTCCAGGTGCGCTCTTCGGTTGGTTCATACACGCGAATCCCGATCTTGGCAAAGAACTCTACCATGTCCAGCTGATCCAGCGACGTCTTGCGGACATCAGGTACTATCACTGTCTTGCATCGTGCAGGAGCTATACTTCTATCAGCTCTCGCTCCTCGGTGGACTGCTAGACATCTCCAGAGACACATGTTGTCCCTGTAGGTGTCGAGGGCAGTCATACTCTTCTTCTGTCGTAGCCAGTCGGGGGGGGGGGGGGGGGGGGGGGGCCTGTCCGAAGCAGAGGTTGGCAGCCCTGACCTCAACGTTGACTGATCGAACGAAAGCCCATTTGGTGTTGGGTCGATCAATATTGTCTGTGTCGAGGCGGGCTTGCTCTCTTGCTGCCACCCAGTCCTGAGCTGCTCCTATCGTGTTCAGCCACAGGCTCCCTGGAGCATTCTTGTGGAAGAGCATCACCCTACTGTCTTCGATGTGACGGATGCGATAGGCATGGGTGTAGCGGAGGTAGAAGGCGTTCTGGACAGTCTGCTGGATCTTTTGCATGATCTGGCCTGTGAGGTCTCCTTCTAGACCTCTGAAGAATGTCCAGCGTACTGACCGGCGTCCTCTATCCTCTGTCTCCCTTTCGCCGAGACGCTGGTCGAGAATGTGTTCGCCTTTTCACCTCATGTTCCGGGCTAAGGGTCCAGACCTCGGCCCCCTCATCACTCGGTTAGTGATCCTGCGTAGGAGAGGTAAGCGCTCCAGTGGATGGTCCAGCCTCCGCCTCGTTACAGTCTTGGCTCGCAAGCTAGCAGTCACCTCCTCGTCCAACTGACGAAGCTCACGTATCCGCTCCGCTTTCTTGTGGGGATTCCAAGGATCATCTTTGGTATGCGCTGCAAACCTTCCCGTCTTCATTGCTCGGTAGAGTCGCTTCTGCCACTCCTCGGCACGGACCTGTCTGATCATCTGGAGCAGGTCGACTTTCTTGGCCTTAGAGTAGCCTCTAAGGCCGAATTGCTTTGCAATAGCGCGAAGCTGTGCAACAGTAATCATGGTGTATATCCCTGTGGATGCCTGTCTCTAAATGGGCGTTCAGACCTATTATGTGTGGCGATCAGTACCTGCGGGTAGTGTATATCCCTGTGGATGCCTGTCTCTAAATGGGCATTCAGACCCTATTATGTGTGGCGATCAGTACCTGTGGGTGGTGTATATCCCTGTGGATACCTGTCTCTAAATGGGTGTTCAGACCATGTTATGTGTGGCGATCAGTACCTGTAGATGGTGTATATCACTGTTGATGCCTGTCTCTAAATGGGTGTTCAGAACCTATGTGTGTTGGCGGTCTGTCTTGTCGATGTGATAGTGGATGCTTGTCTCTAAATGGGCGTTCAGATGTGTGTGGGGTTGACGATAAGGCGGTGCCCGATGCGACTCTGGCAGAGACTACGTGTTTGTCTGAGCCTACACAGAATAGAGGCTGGCCACTGCCCGGTATCCTGAGGAGGTTCTCCCGGACAATGGGGTCTGCACGGGAGTTTTATTTTCGTCACAGCCTCCCATGTCAGCAGCTCCCATCTCGACCATGAACATCACATGTCTCAAATTCCTATGCCCCAGGGATTGAGAGGGCAGTGGGGGCCACGGCTCACCGAACGGCGGCCAGTTGAGGGAGGTGGTATCATTTTACTACCGACACTACTACTATTCAATTCAGACATTGGAGAGATAGGGCTAATTTCGGACTGTGAAAACAGTTCTCAGGCTGTGTTTGGACTATGATTAAGCAAATCTTTCGAGTAGATAGCCTGTTTTCACCTATGTTCTATAACACATGCGTTGTTGTTGTTGAGCAAGGATAATCCTCCAATGATTCGGAGCACCAACAGCAGTGGTAAACAAGACACCCAAGGGCCTGTGACACTCACCCATACTATTAGCATTTGAACTATTTGCATTTAAATCTATCTAGATATGATGGATAATTTTGGAAAATCCAAGACGGCCACCCAGAAAATCGACCAATCAAATTATTGTTTGCTATGCTTAAACGAAATCACACATTTCCTTTTTCACGAGAATGTTGATACTTACCTCCTAAACACTATGATATTCCCAAAATATCCACTTACACTCAATAACCCCCCACCCCATTAAAAAAAAGTATGGTGCCCCTACTGGGCAGGGAGAAAGATAACAGATGGGCAGATGACGGCCCCCACCTCAGAGCATGCGCCGACTGACACTTCCTTCCCATAATTTATTGGCTGACATAAAGCAACTATAACATGCCTGAAGAGCAAGCCTCTGTGGGGTGGAGACCGGGTCCGTGTTTAGGAGCTAAGTATCAACTCTCTCGTGAAAAAAGAAATCCGTGATTTCATTTATTTCACTTCAAGAGATACTTACCTCCTAAACACTCTATGATATTGCCAGAATTCGTCAGAGAATTTGGCGGGAGGGAGGCGAGGTCCAAAAAAACCGCTGTTCCCTAGGAGAGCCAAGCTCCTTCTGTGTAAAAGCACTCACATCTGAATTTGTGCATAAAAACACAACCAGGAAAGGTAAGACCATCGGCTCAAAACCAATGCGTGAGAGTAATGACCATCGAGTCATATGCGGTACCCCCACCTCCTTTTGGGACAGCAGGAGCTATGACTTCAATGTCCTAAACGCTAGTGCTAAAGTACTAAAGGACATCGAATGAAATGCTTCATTTCGTAAACTCTCATGAGAGAACCATAAAATTACATGAACCATCACCATTATAGAAGGGTAAAGTGATATAATTATGTAAACAACACAAGACACAAGACTTACTTAGTAAATCTTTGACTTGGACATCATCATCATCCCCTCGGGGAAGAATGAAAACAATACAAAAGCGGTTGTTCTCATAATTAAATGAACTGTTTAAAAACAGTGAGAAAACCTTATTTAGAAAAAGAACACCTGATTATCCTTTTTAGGATCGATAAGGCGAGCATTGGGGATGTCACAGAGATAATGGTCGGTACAGCTCGACTCACAGTGCCACTGGGCTACCGACAATGTCATCCACCGGAACCATGTTAAACAGGGCAGTGGAAGCCACTATGCCTCGGACACTGTGAGCCTTGGCCATGTGAACCTGCTTACCAGAGGCAGATTTGTGGAAAATAAACGAAATCTAGGATTTCTTTTTTCACGAGAGAGTTGATACTTACCTCCCTAATACTTTTGATATTGCTAAATATCGGCTTTCACTCAATAAAACACTCAGATTAAAAACAGTTAGGTGCCCCTACTGGGCAGGGAGTCAGAGGTAGTCCGGCGGATGCTCGCCCCACCACCGCGCATGCGCCGACTACTACTTCCTCTGGCTCATTTATTGGCTAACACATGCAACTACCAAGAGCCTGAAGACCGAGCCTCTGTGGGGCGGAGAGGCCGGGTCAGTATCTAGGGAGGTAAGTATCAACTCTCTCGTGAAAAAAGAAATCCTAGATTTCGTTTATTTCACATCAAGAGTATACTTACCTCCCTAATACTTTTGATATTGCCAGAATTCGAAAGTGAATCTGGCGGGAGGGAGGCGAGGTCAAAAGACCAGCTCTTCCCTATACGCTTTCAAGCGTTTTAAGGCACTTATGACGTCTGAAACTGTGTGAAAACACAGTCAGGATTTGATAAACCATCGGATAACACAACCGATGCCTGAGAGATGACCGATTTGTCATATGCGCTCCCCCCCCCTCCCTTGGGAGGAAGATTAAATGACCTCAATGTCCTACACGCTCTCTTCGTACTAGTGCTAAGTACTATAGGACAGAGAC
Organism: Chaetoderma sp. LZ-2023a; assembly: GCA_034401795.1. Lineage (NCBI taxonomy): Eukaryota > Metazoa > Mollusca > Caudofoveata > Chaetodermatida > Chaetodermatidae > Chaetoderma > Chaetoderma sp. LZ-2023a. The sequence continues at coordinate 103,526,363 of CM067371.1, forward strand.
GAAAAGGCTCCATTTTCGTATACTCTCTATAAAGAACCACAACCCACATAAACCATCACCATATTAATAACACTGGGTAACGTGACAATACAAACAATGAACAACACATGAACAAGACTGACCTTGTTGTCCTAGGAAGCTGTCATCATGACTCCAGCAGAGAAGGATGATACAGTCCCGACAAGTGGTTGTCACCGTCGCTGAATGGCGAAGTATATAAGCAATGCGGAGGCACTCTTCACAAACATAAAGCGGTTATTGTTTCAAAATCGACAAGGCGAGAGGGTTAGAGGTGTCACGGAGGTAATGGTCTGTAAAACTAGACTCACAGTGCCACTGAGCCACTGACATAATATCATCCACAGGGACCCCATTAAAAAGGGCAGTGGATGTCACGACACCGCGGACACTGTGAGCCTTGGCCACGTCAACCTGTCGCCCGGTGGCGGATTTGTGACAAAATTGAATACATTCCACAATCCACCTAGAAATGGTGTCCTTAGACGCCCTACCATGGGGTTCAATATATGACAACCATAACGCTGACTGGTCGGTACGCCACTCCGAAGTACGCTGTTTGTACCGGAGAAGCGCCCGTACGGGGCACCATACTTTAGAATTAGGATCATATCTAGTTAAAGATGGCAAAAAAATAGGTTGACCTGGATATTTCAATGACTGATTTTTAGACAAGAAATTAATCCTAGGTAGAAGCTTAAGGCCTTCCCCTGTAACCACAAAACGGTCAACCTCGGCTGATAAGGCGTGAATTTCACTCCTACGCCTAGCCGAGGCCGCAGCAATTAAAAATACAGTTTTAAGAGTTAACATTTTCATAGAAATGGAACTAAGTGGTTCAAAAGGCTTATCACCTAGTACCTGGAGCACCAGTGATAAACTCCAAGACGGAATCAGTGGAGGATTCCTTGGTCTTAGATTGCCCATGCCTTTAATTAATACATTTAATGTACTTACTTCATCACTCCCCCTATTAGCCAAGCAAGGAATAACAGTCATTAAAGCTGACTTATAACCAGCAATAGAGTTAGGCTTGAGGCTATAGGCATCATATAGGTGACAGAGGAAATCAGCCACTACCTGAATAGATGATTCCATTGGATCAATACATCTTTTTGAGCACCATTCTGCAAATCTGTTGATTTTATAATTATATGCTCTGGAGGTTGACCCCCTCCTGGCTTTGGCCATAAACATGGCCGCTTGCTCAGAAAAGCCCTCCTTAATTCTAGATTCCTTGACAACATCCACGCAGTCAATCGGAACATTGACGGATTGTCGTGAAGGGCCTTGCCCTGGAAGATAAGGTTGTCCATCAGAGGCAGCGGAACCGGATTGCAGACCAGAAGGTCCAGCAGATCCGTATACCACGATCGGCTTGGCCAATCCGGGGCGATCAGAAGCACTTGGCACTCCTGCTGCCTGATTTTCTGAAGCACCTTTGGAATCAGGATTGCTGGGGGGAATGCGTATGCATACATTCCCTCCCAGCTGATAGCTAACGCATCTGTTGCGAAAGCGCTTGGGTCTGGAATCGGAGAGACGTACGTCGTCATCTTCGCATTCTTCTTCATTGCGAACAAATCTATGTTGGGTTTCCCCCAATGGTCGAACAGACGATCCGCCACACATTGATTTAGTTGCCATTCCGTGGGTAAAACACTCATCCTTCGGCTCAATGAGTCTGCTAGCAGATTTAACCTCCCCGGAATATGAACTGCTTTCAAGGTGATCCCATGATCCAGGCACCAACAAAGCAGTCCCCATGTCATCATACAGAGACTGGGCGACTTCGTTCCGCCCTGGCGGTTTATGTAAGTCACTACTGTTGAGTTGTCTGAACGAATTAGAACAATCTTGCCCTGAACTTTCTGTAAGAAATGTTCCAGGCCCAGGACTACTGCTCTTAGCTCTAGTAGATTGATATGTTCCTTGGACTGATCCAGATCCCAAAGCCCTGATACTGTGGACTCTTCCAGACAAGCTCCCCACCCCTCCATCGATGCATCTGTATACACAGTCACCTGAGGGTGGGGAGGGGTTAGCAAAACCCCCAGCAAGAGATTCTCTGTATTCAACCACCATTGCAGGTGGTGAATCAGAGGCGCCAACACCGGCACGTTCGAGTCCAGCGAACCTGAACTCTGGGTCCACTGTGTCATGAGAAACAACTGGATCGGACGCCTGCGCAAGGCGGCCTGTGGAATGACTGGTTCCAAAGAAACCATCAAGCCCAGCATTCTCAAGTAAACCCGTGCCAGGACATGACGACTGTCGCACACCGACTGAATTACCGAGATGAGTACTTGAACCCTCTCCTGAGTGGGGTACACATACCCCGTCTCCAGATCGAAGAACATGCCCAGGTAAACAAACTTCTGGGATGGAGTTAGCTCTGATTTCGGGAAATTGATTATCCAGCCCAAGTCCGAGAGAGTTTTCAAAACAATCACCAGATTGGCGGACAACGATTCCCGGGTGTGTGCTTTCAATAGCCAGTCGTCTATGTACGTGTGGACTGCTATGCTTCTCCTGCGGAGGTATGCAGTGATCGCGAGAACCACACGGGTGAAGACCCGAGGAGCCGTGGAAATTCCGAAGGGTAACACCCTGAATTCCCACCGCCGGCCCTGAAATGCAAATCTCAGGAATCGACGGAAACTCCTCTCTATGGGAATGTGGAAATAAGCATCCTTCAAATCTATCGACGCTGTCCACATCCCTCGCTCTAACCCCGCCAACACCGAGCGCACAGTCTCCATCTTGAAACTGGGTGTCTCGATGAACTTGTTCAAACGGCTTGAGGTTGAGAATCGGCCTCCACCCTCCGGTGTTTTTTGTTACTAAGAACAGGGTTGAATAGAAGCCCGGGCACCTCTGTGCCGGCTGAATGGCTTCTTTTAGTATGAGGGAATTTATTTCCTCCTCTATACACAACCTCTGAGATCCGGATCCCGTGGAATGGGAGTCCAGATCGGCGCGAGAGACAGTCGCGATGGCGGGCCTGTCACCCAGTCGGGACGATACCCGACCGAAAGCCATCGCAAGACTAAACGGTCCTGAGTCAAACCGCTTCCACTCTGGCAAGCGGGCGGCCAAACGGCCGCCCACCGGTCCACCTAGGGATAGAGGTGGACATAAGGAGGGCCAGAGTGGCACTGTTCTCTCGGCCTGCAACACCGGAGTGGTTCCCACCGCGGTAACCAGGCCATCAGGCCCGATTACCGCGACCAGATCCCCGCGCGCCCCGCCCAGCGCCGCGCGCACCACGGTGCGCGGGCTGCTGTCTGGCTGGGTGCGGCTGGGGAGCCTGCGCCCCCCCTCACTGCTGGCCGAATCGCCCGTGGCCTAGGCCTACGTTGCGACGGTGGCTGGCCCCTGACCTGGCCAGCACCACCTCGAGCCTGCAGAGGACGATACGCAGGGGGTGCCGCGCGAACACGCTCCCCGCCGGAGCACCTCAAATTGTTCCCGCAGCGCCCTCTGGTTATTAACCAGAGTGACCGTCTCCTGGAGGTGCCTGCATCCCTCACCTCCAAAGAGACCAGGACCTGTCATAGGCGTCCGCAGCAGCCTATTATACAGGTCCTGGGACGGGCACAGATTGTCAAGCGCAAACGTGCGCCTCGCCCGGAACATCGTCGTGTCGTG
>CM067371.1:103530531-103710268 GCA_034401795.1 Chaetoderma sp. LZ-2023a
ATGCGTTGTTGTTGTTGAGCAAGGATAATCCTCCAATGATTCGGAGCACCAACAGCAGTGGTAAACAAGACACCCAAGGGCCTGTGACACTCACCCATACTATTAGCATTTGAACTATTTGCATTTAAATCTATCTAGATATGATGGATAATTTTGGAAAATCCAAGACGGCCACCCAGAAAATCGACCAATCAAATTATTGTTTGCTATGTTTAAACGAAATCACACATTTCCTTTTTCACGAGAATGTTGATACTTACCTCCTAAACACTATGATATTCCCAAAATATCCACTTACACTCAATAACCCCCCACCCCATTAAAAAAAAGTATGGTGCCCCTACTGGGCAGGGAGAAAGATAACAGATGGGCAGATGACGGCCCCCACCTCAGAGCATGCGCCGACTGACACTTCCTTCCCATAATTTATTGGCTGACATAAAGCAACTATAACATGCCTGAAGAGCAAGCCTCTGTGGGGTGGAGACCGGGTCCGTGTTTAGGAGCTAAGTATCAACTCTCTCGTGAAAAAAGAAATCCGTGATTTCATTTATTTCACTTCAAGAGATACTTACCTCCTAAACACTCTATGATATTGCCAGAATTCGTCAGAGAATTTGGCGGGAGGGAGGCGAGGTCCAAAAAAAACCGCTGTTCCCTAGGAGAGCCAAGCTCCTTCTGTGTAAAAGCACTCACATCTGAATTTGTGCATAAAAACACAACCAGGAAAGGTAAGACCATCGGCTCAAAACCAATGCGTGAGAGTAATGACCATCGAGTCATATGCGGTACCCCCACCTCCTTTTGGGACAGCAGGAGCTATGACTTCAATGTCCTAAACGCTAGTGCTAAAGTACTAAAGGACATCGAATGAAATGCTTCATTTCGTAAACTCTCATGAGAGAACCATAAAATTACATGAACCATCACCATTATAGAAGGGTAAAGTGATATAATTATGTAAACAACACAAGACACAAGACTTACTTAGTAAATCTTTGACTTGGACATCATCATCATCCCCTCGGGGAAGAATGAAAACAATACAAAAGCGGTTGTTCTCATAATTAAATGAACTGTTTAAAAACAGTGAGAAAACCTTATTTAGAAAAAGAACACCTGATTATCCTTTTTAGGATCGATAAGGCGAGCATTGGGGATGTCACAGAGATAATGGTCGGTACAGCTCGACTCACAGTGCCACTGGGCTACCGACAATGTCATCCACCGGAACCATGTTAAACAGGGCAGTGGAAGCCACTATGCCTCGGACACTGTGAGCCTTGGCCATGTGAACCTGCTTACCAGAGGCAGATTTGTGGAAAATAAACGAAATCTAGGATTTCTTTTTCACGAGAGAGTTGATACTTACCTCCCTAATACTTTTGATATTGCTAAATATCGGCTTTCACTCAATAAAACACTCAGATTAAAAACAGTTAGGTGCCCCTACTGGCAGGGAGTCAGAGGTAGTCCGGCGGATGCTCGCCCCACCACCGCGCATGCGCCGACTACTACTTCCTCTGGCTCATTTATTGGCTAACACATGCAACTACCAAGAGCCTGAAGACCGAGCCTCTGTGGGGCGGAGAGGCCGGGTCAGTATCTAGGGAGGTAAGTATCAACTCTCTCGTGAAAAAAGAAATCCTAGATTTCGTTTATTTCACATCAAGAGTATACTTACCTCCCTAATACTTTTGATATTGCCAGAATTCGAAAGTGAATCTGGCGGGAGGGAGGCGAGGTCAAAAGACCAGCTCTTCCCTATACGCTTTCAAGCGTTTTAAGGCACTTATGACGTCTGAAACTGTGTGAAAACACAGTCAGGATTTGATAAACCATCGGATAACACAACCGATGCCTGAGAGATGACCGATTTGTCATATGCGCTCCCCCCCCCCTCCCTTGGGAGGAAGATTAAATGACCTCAATGTCCTACACGCTCTCTTCGTACTAGTGCTAAGTACTATAGGACAGAGACGAAAAGGCTCCATTTTCGTATACTCTCTATAAAGAACCACAACCCACATAAACCATCACCATATTAATAACACTGGGTAACGTGACAATACAAACAATGAACAACACATGAACAAGACTGACCTTGTTGTCCTAGGAAGCTGTCATCATGACTCCAGCAGAGAAGGATGATACAGTCCCGACAAGTGGTTGTCACCGTCGCTGAATGGCGAAGTATATAAGCAATGCGGAGGCACTCTTCACAAACATAAAGCGGTTATTGTTTCAAAATCGACAAGGCGAGAGGGTTAGAGGTGTCACGGAGGTAATGGTCTGTAAAACTAGACTCACAGTGCCACTGAGCCACTGACATAATATCATCCACAGGGACCCCATTAAAAAGGGCAGTGGATGTCACGACACCGCGGACACTGTGAGCCTTGGCCACGTCAACCTGTCGCCCGGTGGCGGATTTGTGACAAAATTGAATACATTCCACAATCCACCTAGAAATGGTGTCCTTAGACGCCCTACCATGGGGTTCAATATATGACAACCATAACGCTGACTGGTCGGTACGCCACTCCGAAGTACGCTGTTTGTACCGGAGAAGCGCCCGTACGGGGCACCATACTTTAGAATTAGGATCATATCTAGTTAAAGATGGCAAAAAAATAGGTTGACCTGGATATTTCAATGACTGATTTTTAGACAAGAAATTAATCCTAGGTAGAAGCTTAAGGCCTTCCCCTGTAACCACAAAACGGTCAACCTCGGCTGATAAGGCGTGAATTTCACTCCTACGCCTAGCCGAGGCCGCAGCAATTAAAAATACAGTTTTAAGAGTTAACATTTTCATAGAAATGGAACTAAGTGGTTCAAAAGGCTTATCACCTAGTACCTGGAGCACCAGTGATAAACTCCAAGACGGAATCAGTGGAGGATTCCTTGGTCTTAGATTGCCCATGCCTTTAATTAATACATTTAATGTACTTACTTCATCACTCCCCCTATTAGCCAAGCAAGGAATAACAGTCATTAAAGCTGACTTATAACCAGCAATAGAGTTAGGCTTGAGGCTATAGGCATCATATAGGTGACAGAGGAAATCAGCCACTACCTGAATAGATGATTCCATTGGATCAATACATCTTTTTGAGCACCATTCTGCAAATCTGTTGATTTTATAATTATATGCTCTGGAGGTTGACCCCCTCCTGGCTTTGGCCATAAACATGGCCGCTTGCTCAGAAAAGCCCTCCTTAATTCTAGATTCCTTGACAACATCCACGCAGTCAATCGGAACATTGACGGATTGTCGTGAAGGGCCTTGCCCTGGAAGATAAGGTTGTCCATCAGAGGCAGCGGAACCGGATTGCAGACCAGAAGGTCCAGCAGATCCGTATACCACGATCGGCTTGGCCAATCCGGGGCGATCAGAAGCACTTGGCACTCCTGCTGCCTGATTTTCTGAAGCACCTTTGGAATCAGGATTGCTGGGGGGAATGCGTATGCATACATTCCCTCCCAGCTGATAGCTAACGCATCTGTTGCGAAAGCGCTTGGGTCTGGAATCGGAGAGACGTACGTCGTCATCTTCGCATTCTTCTTCATTGCGAACAAATCTATGTTGGGTTTCCCCCAATGGTCGAACAGACGATCCGCCACACATTGATTTAGTTGCCATTCCGTGGGTAAAACACTCATCCTTCGGCTCAATGAGTCTGCTAGCAGATTTAACCTCCCCGGAATATGAACTGCTTTCAAGGTGATCCCATGATCCAGGCACCAACAAAGCAGTCCCCATGTCATCATACAGAGACTGGGCGACTTCGTTCCGCCCTGGCGGTTTATGTAAGTCACTACTGTTGAGTTGTCTGAACGAATTAGAACAATCTTGCCCTGAACTTTCTGTAAGAAATGTTCCAGGCCCAGGACTACTGCTCTTAGCTCTAGTAGATTGATATGTTCCTTGGACTGATCCAGATCCCAAAGCCCTGATACTGTGGACTCTTCCAGACAAGCTCCCCACCCCTCCATCGATGCATCTGTATACACAGTCACCTGAGGGTGGGGAGGGGTTAGCAAAACCCCCAGCAAGAGATTCTCTGTATTCAACCACCATTGCAGGTGGTGAATCAGAGGCGCCAACACCGGCACGTTCGAGTCCAGCGAACCTGAACTCTGGGTCCACTGTGTCATGAGAAACAACTGGATCGGACGCCTGCGCAAGGCGGCCTGTGGAATGACTGGTTCCAAAGAAACCATCAAGCCCAGCATTCTCAAGTAAACCCGTGCCAGGACATGACGACTGTCGCACACCGACTGAATTACCGAGATGAGTACTTGAACCCTCTCCTGAGTGGGGTACACATACCCCGTCTCCAGATCGAAGAACATGCCCAGGTAAACAAACTTCTGGGATGGAGTTAGCTCTGATTTCGGGAAATTGATTATCCAGCCCAAGTCCGAGAGAGTTTTCAAAACAATCACCAGATTGGCGGACAACGATTCCCGGGTGTGTGCTTTCAATAGCCAGTCGTCTATGTACGTGTGGACTGCTATGCTTCTCCTGCGGAGGTATGCAGTGATCGCGAGAACCACACGGGTGAAGACCCGAGGAGCCGTGGAAATTCCGAAGGGTAACACCCTGAATTCCCACCGCCGGCCCTGAAATGCAAATCTCAGGAATCGACGGAAACTCCTCTCTATGGGAATGTGGAAATAAGCATCCTTCAAATCTATCGACGCTGTCCACATCCCTCGCTCTAACCCCGCCAACACCGAGCGCACAGTCTCCATCTTGAAACTGGGTGTCTCGATGAACTTGTTCAACGGCTTGAGGTTGAGAATCGGCCTCCACCCTCCGGTGTTTTTTGTTACTAAGAACAGGGTTGAATAGAAGCCCGGGCACCTCTGTGCCGGCTGAATGGCTTCTTTTAGTATGAGGGAATTTATTTCCTCCTCTATACACAACCTCTGATCCGGATCCCGTGGAATGGGAGTCCAGATCGGCGCGAGAGACAGTCGCGATGGCGGGCCTGTCACCCAGTCGGGACGATACCCGACCGAAAGCCATCGCAAGACTAAACGGTCCTGAGTCAACCGCTTCCACTCTGGCAAGCGGGCGGCCAAACGGCCGCCCACCGGTCCACCTAGGGATAGAGGTGGACATAAGGAGGGCCAGAGTGGCACTGTTCTCTCGGCCTGCAACACCGGAGTGGTTCCCACCGCGGTAACCAGGCCATCAGGCCCGATTACCGCGACCAGATCCCCGCGCGCCCCGCCCAGCGCCGCGCGCACCACGGTGCGCGGGCTGCTGTCTGGCTGGGTGCGGCTGGGGAGCCTGCGCCCCCCTCACTGCTGGCCGAATCGCCCGTGGCCTAGGCCTACGTTGCGACGGTGGCTGGCCCCTGACCTGGCCAGCACCACCTCGAGCCTGCAGAGGACGATACGCAGGGGGTGCCGCGCGAACACGCTCCCGCCGGAGCACCTCAAATTGTTCCCGCAGCGCCCTCTGGTTATTAACCAGAGTGACCGTCTCCTGGAGGTGCCTGCATCCCTCACCTCCAAAGAGACCAGGACCTGTCATAGGCGTCCGCAGCAGCCTATTATACAGGTCCTGGGACGGGCACAGATTGTCAAGCGCAAACGTGCGCCTCGCCCGGACACTTCTGGTTACCGCCCGCGTCAAACAGTCCAAAGCCAGGTTGATACCATCCTGAATGGCTCTCTGGACTGTCACCGGGCTAGGTTGGCGTGATGCGGAAGCCGCTACCACCCCTTGTAGCAGCTGGGAAACGTGGGATAGAGCGGCAATCGACGCTCTCCCACTCTCCTCCGCATCCCGCAGCGCGGCATTTGCCGAACGCAACGCGTTCGAGCACAAGACTCCCGTGTCAGAACGGGAGCCTGGCCGCGCATCTTCGCCCAAAGCCGCGCGATCATCAACGCTCGGCTTTGGCACCACACCGTACCGCTGGTAATCCAGGGGCACGATGCGGCACCGCTTCGCCACCTCGCGAGGGGCCTTCGCGAGACGTCCATTCACCTTAATGGACGCCTCTGCCGCTTCGAACATGTCCACGACATGCTCAGCAAGCGGCAGAGATGGCATAGCGGTAGCCGCCGGCCTACCAGCTAACCACGGCCTATGGTCACGCTGGCTAGCCGGCAGCTCCACGGGTAGATCTGGCCGAACACTCACCAGCCACTGGCAAGCGTCCGACCAATCCTCCTCCGTGGCTAACTGCGAGCGCTCTACTAGACGAGGGCCTTCGTCTTCCTCCAGAGCACTCGCAGTTGATGTCGACGGCGGGTAAGCTGATACCCCTGGCAAGCCTGGAAAAGCATGCGGGCCCGAGAGAGCAGGCATGCTAAAATCCGCGGCTTGACCAGGAGCAGGCGCCGTGGCAGAGCGCGGGGTAAACACCGCTCTACCACGGGTCTGACCAGCACCAGCCATACCATCGGCAAGCCGAGGTATGCGGTATCCGTGGTCAACAGCACCGCCCGGGGACACCCTCTGGACCGTGAAATCTACTCCTGCGTGAGTAGAACCATGGAACACGTCGCCTGCATTCCCCGCGAGGGGTGCACAGACGTCGTATTCCATGGCCACGTCCTCAGAAGGCGACCCCAGCAGGAGATCCTCTTCTTCCTGGCCAGAAAGATTAGACTCCGGGTCAGCAAAGAAAGCTAACCCGGACTGGCCAGGAAAGGTGCCATAGGAGGGTTTGGCACCTTCGGCGCGCGGATACCCGGGGTCTGATGAGCAGACCGCGGGTCCCAGCAACAACCGTTGTCCACGGCCCCTCGGCGCGGCGCCATGCCTGCTGCCAGGGCCTTGGACTGCCCCCAACAAAGGGGCCACCTCTGAATCCACAACCGGACCGGACCTAAAGAGACCGGATTCAGAGGCGGGGATCACCTGCTCGTAAGCAGATGCCGAGGACAACAAAGGAGCTGGCCCAGGGAGCATGCCACGAAGCAACTCTGGGACCAGATCCTTTATTGTCCTCTGCATCTCTTGCAACATTTCGGACCTGAAGGCCTCCATATCCACCGCGGATGAGGCCTTCTTCTTACCCTTCTTACACACTTTCTCCTTCTTCTTCCTCTCTTCCTCCATTACCTTCTCCCTTGCCTGCAATGCGAGAAAATCAGACATTAATTCGCCCCCCCATAGCTTACATACGTCGCACTTCAGCAACGGTCCACAGGGACTGCAGCTGAAGCACAAGTGCGGGACGAAGCGGCTTTTCAGAAACCTCCCGCAGGACGGGCAACCAGGTCTCTGAAACAGGACAAAGGACAGGGACAATGAGCAAGATAGTTAAGGTTAGCAAACTCAAAACCAACTAAAAAGAGAGGACAGGATCTCAAGATCAGAAATCAAGAAGAACCAGCCATGGACAAAACGTTAATTGTTAATAAAAAGGCCAAGGCCGATTATGACGTCATCACTCTCGTGACCAAATTAATCGATCCGCAACAAGCACCAAGAGCAAGAACGAATTGTATAAGTAAAAACGGAACATTTCCGTTGAATTGGCATTTCGAGTACACAACAATCAGATATACAGAGATAACTCCTTCCAATTCTAGTATTGGCAAAAAGGGAAATTATCTCCCCTTTTGTTTACATTATAATTAGATACCTGATCCTTGTATAGACAAACCATCCAACGTGATGAACCGGAGAACTCCACCATAGTACGCCTCTACATTCTCTCCACCTCAGGGGAAGGAATTGGAGCAAGAGGGCAAAGTGAGAAGACCTTTATAACAGGCCTCCAACTCACTGAACATAGATCTTTTGGTTAGATAACCTAACAGTATTAGTAGGAAATGGAACCGTGGTGGAGAGAAAACATATCCTCTTGTGCCGAAAAGTCCACCAAAGCTTCTATGCGATACCTGTGGACAAAACACAAAGAGAAATGAGACATATGAAGCACCATGTTGTAAAAACCCAACATAATCAGGCGCTAATCACGGTAAGCGCGAGTCCCGGAAATACATTAAACCGGGACAAAACACGCTAGCATATCAAAGAATTCACCTGATAAAGCGATCCCGCTCCTTCTAGAGGCGAATCCTCCCTTTCCGACATGCTTCCACCAAAAATAAACGTCAAACGTGAGCGAAAAACAAGGCAACGCGCAGAAAAGTATGAAAATAACAAAACCGCATGTAACCCTTTGCCAATAAATGAGCAAAGAGGAAGTAGTAGTCGGCGCATGCGCGGTGGTGGGGCGAGCATCCGCCGGACTACCTCTGACTCCCTGCCCAGTAGGGGCACCTAACTGTTTTTAATCTGAGTGTTTTATTGAGTGAAAGCCGATATTTAGCAATATCAAAAGTATTAGGGAGGTAAGTATACTCTTGATGTGAAAACTGGATGCATTCCACAATCCACCGAGAAAAGGTGTCGTTTGACGCCCGGCCATGGGGCTCAATATAAGACAACCGTTGAAAATGGAACTTACTGGTTCAAAGGGTTTATCAGCTAGAGCTTGAAGCACTAGAGATAAACTCCAAGACGGAATCACTGGAGGATTTCTCGGTCTTAGATTACCCACGCCTTTAATTAAAGTATTTAATGAAAATACTTCGCCACTTCCCCTAACAGCCAAGCAAGGGATAGCTGACATTAAAGCTGACTAGAAGCCAGCAATAGTTAGGCTTGAGCTATAGGCATCATACAGGAGACAGAGGAAACAGATATTACCTGAATAGATGTATCCATTGGATTAATACATCTTTCTGAGCACCATTTCGCAAATCTGATGATTTTATAATTATATGCTCTGGAGGTTGACCCCCCTTCTGGCTTTTGCCATAAACATGGCTGCTTGCTCAGAAAAGCCCTCTTTAATTGTGGATTCCTTGACAACATCCACGCATTCAATTTGAACATTGACGGATGTTGTGAAGGGCCTTGCATGTTGTGCATCAGAGGCAGAGGGACCGGATTGCATACCAGAAGGTCCAGCAGATCCGTGTACCATGATCGGCTTGGCCAATTAGGGGAGATCCTCACTTGGCACTCCTTATGCTTGATTTTTCTGAAGAATTTTTGGGAAAAAAGGATTGCTGGCGGGTATGTAAATGAAACAATTCCACCCAGCTGATAGCTAGCACATCATTAGCGATAGCACTCGGATCTGGAATCGGAGAGACGCACGTAGTCATCTTCGCATTCTTCATTAAATATAAATCTATGTTGGGTTATCCCCAGTGGATGAACAGACGGACCGCCATACATTGATTTAGTTGCCATTCCGTAGGTAAAATACTCATCTTTCGGCTCAATGAGTCGGCTAACAGATTTACCCCTCCCGGAATATGAACTGCTTTCAAGGAGATCACATGATCTAGACACCAGCAAAGCAGTTTCCATGTCATCATACCGAGACTGGGCGACTTCGTTCCACCCTGGCAGTTTATGTAAGTCACTACTGATGACTTGTCTGATCGAACCAGAACTATCTTTCCCTGGACTTTCTCTAAGCTCGTAATTCAAGTAGATCGATATGTTCTTGAGACTAATCCAGATTCCAAAGCTCTGGTAATGTGGCTTCTTCCAGGCAAGCTACCCATCCCTCCATAGATGCATCCATATACATCGTTATTTGAGGGTGGGTAGGGGTGAGCGTCAACCCGTTAGATTTTATCTTTTCATCCACCACTAAAGGTGGTGAATAAGAGGTTCCAACACTGACACATAGCGACTTCTGCAGACTGACTGAATGACTGAGATGGGTGTCTCCACTTTCTCCTGAGATGGGTACCATACCCGATCTCCAGCTCGAAAAACATGCCCAGGTAAACAAATTCTGGGATGGAGTCAGCTCTGATTTTTGAAAATTTTGATATCCATATTGAGTTTTCAAAAATATTTCCAGATTTGCTGATCAAATTTCCTGATTGCGTGCCTAAAATAGCCAGCCGTTTATGTATGAGTGGACTGCTATGCCTCTCCTGCGGAGGTATGCTGTGATAGCAAGAACCACCTGGGTGAAGACTTGAGGAGCAGTCGAAAATTCAAAGGGAAGCCCTCCCATTGACAGCCCTGAAAAGTCAATTTCAGAAACAGGTGTAAAAACTCCTCGCAATTGGAATGTGGAAATATGCATCTTTCAGATCTAATGATGCTGTCCACATTCCCCTCTCTAATCCCGCCAACACCGTATTGATTGTTTCCATCTTAAAAATTCAGTGTGTATGTTCAATGGCATGAGGTTGAGAATTGGCCTCCATCCCCAGTGCTTTTTGTCACCAGAGACAAGGTTGAATAAAAGGCAGGACAATTTTGTACCGGCTAAATTTCTACTCTTTGTATGAGAGAATTTCAATACACAACTGTTGATCTGTATCTCTTGAATTATGAGTCCAGATCGGTACCAGAGACAGCTGTGATGGTGGACTTGACCAGTCGAGCTGGGACCCGCCTGAAAGCCATCGCAAGAGGTTCTGGGTTAACCATCCCCACGCTTGCTTGTGGAAGACCAAACGATCTCCAACAGGCCCACCTAGGGATAAAGGTGGACGTGAGTAATGCAAGAGCAGCACTGTCTCTGGATCTGATACACAGTAGCACCGGAGTGGATCCCGTAGGGTACGAACCGTCAGGAACGCTGCCCACGATCAGATCCTGGCGTGCATCTGCCAGCTCCATGCAGGCTGCCTGCACTGGATGAGTGAGCGCCGTGGCCGGAGCGGCCCAGTGCGCTTCACTAGAGAGACTGTCTACTGTAGAGATCGTCTACTGGAGGTGTTTACAAAACATTCCTAGTAACAGCCCGCATCACAGTCCAGAGTTAGGTAAAAACCAAGGCTCTGAACTGAGACAGGTCTAGGCTGATGCGACACAGAAGCTAATACCACACTGTGTTACTACACCATTACAAGGTTAGACATGCGAGAGTACTACCATAGTGGACTTCTTATGAATTGCGAAACACGGAATTGACGCTCCTCAGAGCTCCCAAACACAGCGCTCCTGTGTCTGCATGGGATTATCGCCTAGCGCAGCATGGTGACCTGTGCTTAGGTACAACTATAGAAATGTACTATATTCACTGTACATTTTCTGATGGGTACACCGAATTGCTGGTACTGGCCAGTGACAGCGCTTGATCACCTCATCGGGGCCTTTGCCAGGCGGCCGTTAATATCCACAAATAGGTCTATCAGCCACTGAAACATATACGTGGGCACCCACAGATATCCATAGTATCTACGGTACATAAATGTGGCCAACGCTTCGGGGCCTAATTCTAGCAGCCATTAATATTGATAAATAGGTGTATCGGCCGCTGAAAACATCCAGAACACCAATATATGGAGTCTATGACTGGCGGTCATTAATATCGACAAATAGGCATCTCGACCGCTGAAAACATGTGCAAGATATGTTCAGCCAACATTAGGCAGACATGAAAAGCGCTCACCGCCGATTCCTGCTAACTACGGGCACTGGTCCCGTTGGCTAGATGGCGGTTCCACAAGGTCTAGTCAAACGATTACAAGCTTTAAATGGTAAAACTGATCCTTTGTGGATGCTTGAGAGTGCTCGACCAGGCGCAGGCCTTCGTCGTCATAGATATCTAGAGTATCTATATCGGTATTATCACTCGCAAGCGTACTAGCGGCCAGAACAGATGCAAGTCGTGGAATGCGGAACGGGCGGCTATCGGCAGCGCCAATCCGGAAAACACAGCAGATAGTCCTCTTTCTCCTGGCCAGAAAGGTTACTCCTGGTTTAGCAAAAAACGCTAACCCGGGCTGGCCATGAAAGGTACCAAAAATGGTACATTACTCGAGGTGTATGGATGCTTCAGGTAACCCGATAAGCGGGAACCTGGGTCCAGCGTGCCCGGCCCATGATCTACCGGCGGGGCAAAGCCTGCTGCCATTATCATTTTGATCTACCGGTGCAGCAAAGCGTGCTGCCAGAATAATTTTGGGCTGCTCCTGGATCCAACGGCAAGCCTTCCGACATCTACTGGAGCCACCACTGATTCACGAACGGACAACGGAACTCGACTGAAATCTGAATCAGAGGCGGGGACTATCTGCTTGGGGCAAAAGAATAAGGCAACCAATAACCTGATCCAGGAAGCATGCTGTGAAGCAACTCTGACACCAGGACATTAATTCTCCTCTTCATCTCCCCACTCATTTCAACATGAAAGCCTCCATATTCATGGACATGATAGCCTTCCTCTTACCCTTTACACCACTTACACCCTCACGTTCCTTCTTGAGATGCTTCTCAACACAAGCCCTATCCTTCACCTGTAATAAAACAGATTCACAGAATAATTCAGCTCCACCCCACCCCCATGTCTTTACAAACATCAACCTCCCACAGGAGCAAACCCACTTAAACTCTGAAAGAATTATAATATGAAGACAAAGAGAGTTTTAGTCATAGGCTAAAAACTGAATAACAGGGAGCAACAAATCCTTATACGTAATATATATTTTAAATAGACCATACTAAGAACGTTGCTAAGACACAGCCTGATACATAATGTAAATATTGACAATAAGCATATGGATGATAATGACATCATATCTTAAATATATCCAAGCAAGATAATCAGTAAGAGAAATCATTCAACCAGGTGTAAAGAATGAATAGTATTCAACACACAAGTGCATGAAACATAACTAATGATTACAGTAAGCTGTATAATTGTTATGTTATGTTTTGTTAGTAATAACTCATGCAAATCAACAGAGAAACAAAAGAAAACAAATTTGGATTCAAATTTAAAAATAATTTCAAATATATAACAGTGCCATATTCTTTTATAACTCGTATCATAGGAATGTCGAGTTATCCGGGTCAAATATATCAATATTGCCCCTAAGGTTATTTCAAGGTTATGACCTAAAAAGTATGGTTATGCTATGGAAGCAAATCTAGGGGTTACAAAGCTCAACAGTTTATGATGCTTTTACGAGCAGGTCAATCCAGGTGAAAATTTGACCTCAATGACCTCAAAAGCCTGTTAATGATAAGTACCAAATTTGTTGATGACCGGATCAGAAGTTTCAAGTTAACAGGAAATCGCCCAAAGTTGTGTAAATTAAATGGCTCGAATGTTTAGTGTCAATGGATCAAGAATTACAGGAATATTGCCGCTGTAGATTTTATGATATCAGGATACCAGATCTATGTGACATAGGAAATATTTCGAATCAATGCAAAGGATTCCGGATTTAATGAAAGAAGTTGAGGAGATAGGAGGACAGGTTATGGATATGGCTGTAACTCAAATTAGATTATCGGGATTGAATAATGGCAAACAATTGTGATGATCTTTCCGGATTAAACTTAAAGCTCACATGTCCCTCTTTTTGGCCAAACTTGATCAATAGTATCAATATACCAGTGATCAAGTTATGATCAAAATTCAGATATGTCTGACTTGGTCAAAGTTGCGCATTGCTCAGTCACCACCAAAGCTTCTCATTAACTGACCACAATAATATCATTGATCTCTCTAATGACGTTGAAATCGTAATGAGAAAAATTACGACCGATCAATCCAGATATACATCGATTCAAATTCCAGCAGTTAAGGTTAAACAGTTCCAATCTCTCTTTCAAAAGACAAGAGTTGCTTAAACTTCTTTACCAGAACCAGAAAATCTGTCTATCTGGGAATGATACTATTTGATGGTTAATCTGCATGTGATAGAGAAAATTCTGTAAATGAAACTATGAAAACAGAAAAAAATTTAATCACTCATTCATTACATAGATGATAGAAAACGGAGCAAATGAATTGATATTGATATAGTATGAATGGAGTAATGAACTACCGCTATATTTATTATATTTTAAAAGCGCCAGTGATGCACTATAAGCATCGATATAGACACTGAATAAATTAATATGTAAATAAGCGGAAAGAAAATTATTTTTGGAAATCTGATGATTGAAATTCTAATCAATCAGCCCTTAGTTTTCATTAAGGGTTAATTTATTAGAGGCAATCACCAAATAGCATAGCAAACTTATAATCAATTTGAATGCATATTTTAATTCAAGATTATGCATTACAAGTTCAATGGGATTTTAATAGTGAATTGACCGCTAGTCGGTAGGATAATAATAATAATAAGATTTATTGGGTAATTCAAAAGACTGATGAACCACTCAACCAATCTCGAACTTATGTTATGAATTGGTTGATTGGTTACTCAGGCCTTGGAACTAGAAACTAACCAAGTGTACATGATGATTACTGAATGATTGTTGGTTATTTGAACTTGGTTACGTAAGTAAAAATCTGGACAGTCTCTGCACCATGCGAGTTGGTCGGGGTGTATGGTAAATAATTTTGAGAAATCACAGTTAAAACTTAGATACCTTGAATATGCTGAATACAGAAGTCTGGTCACAGAATGAAGGCGAACAGATGAAGATCCGATCTGTCGTGGCACCGGCAGTGAAAACACATGTGAAGAAACGGATGACGAAACCGGAAGAATGTTCTGTGTTCCGAAATAGGAAAAGTAAGGTCGAAGGCACTAAGATGATCCGAGATATTGAATTGAGAAGCTCGAAGACACTAAGATGATTCATGTGATAACTTGGCTTAGTTACCGATACAGAAGATCGAGGCCGAAAGATGGTGGAGAATCGAAAAGATGACAGCAATCACTAATAAAGTCTGTACATTTCAGAAGGATGAAAGCGTCGTGAAGATGACGCAATTGATGACATCACAGGTAGAAAAGATAGAGTTCTACCTACCCAAACAAGGTACCAGGTTCCGCTTGTTTTGGGATTTGGTCTGAAGGTGATGAGATTGATGACCTCACGGGTAGAGAATGTAGACTACTACCCACCCAAACAAGGCACCAGGTGACACTTGCTTTGGGATTTGGTTTGAAGACGATTAGAGTGATGACGTCACGGGTAGTTAAAATCGACTGATGGCTGATGACGATGATTACATTGAGACGATGGCAAAGACGAGACAACACAGGCACACTATTACGTTAACATTTTTACATGGTGAGTTCGTGTATACTTGAAAATAAGCGGCTCCTAGATGACGTGTGAGCCGCTTAGAGATATGTTTCGAACTGATGAGTGGGAGTCGGTGATTTTCCCACCAAAACATTGTCACGTGATTGATGAATGAGCACATGGTTTGATGTATAAATGCGCCGACGTTCATATAATGCTTAAAGATGGTGACAATCTTATCATATAAAAATTTGATAAAACTCATCGGAAAATAGAATCTCAAAAATAATAATTATACAAGAGAAGTTAATAATTATAAAATTAAACTGACCAATATAATAAAATCTAGAGGAACTATTTTCCAATCATAACGGCGCCAATCATGTGCAATGAATGTGTCCTGTTAATTTCAAGTAATATTGATGCCTGATCTACTGTACAAACATCGACTTCAAAAAGACTAGATCGATCAATAGTTCACCGAGTTACATAGTGGGATGGTCTTAGGCCGCTAGGACAGATCGAACAAGTCTATACTCTGTGGTAATCAGCTACAGCCAAGAGCCTAATTAGCATATGAATTGGGAACCACCCGATCAGATGTTTATTTCATGATCATAGGTATGGAATACATGGACAGTGGAGCGGGAATAAATGATAATACTGCATTAACCCATCATATCCATGTTCCCTAAATTAATTAAATCATGAATAGTCTGACATCACACATATACTGTGACATCACACATTATACTCGAGTACCTGCATCTTTAGCATAGGCATACTACCATGACTCTTGATCAATCCACCACTTCACATGCCTCGCCACCATATTAATAAAAAGGGACCATGGGATAAGAGAGAGAAGCTTAACTCATAGGTAGCTCTCGACTCTCTAGGCATAAACATTCCTAATGGGAGGGAAGTGAATGGTGGAGAAAAGAATCTCTCCAAAAACTTCTCAGTCCATTACAAGTACCTGTGGACACAAAAAGAAGAGATAAGAAATTCAAGGCGCCAATATATAATTTTACCAGTTTGTATGGTGCTAAATAGGTCCAAAGAGAATCCTGGAAACACATAACAATGCGAAACACCGGCGAAATTTAGACAAAGTATTAATTAAAAACACCTGATAGCTTGGTCCCAGCATTGCATCTGGTGTTCTAGCATGCCCAGACATGATTAATAACAAAGATTATTCAGATATTGAGTCACAAAAGCCAAAACTAGCTTGGCAACTAGAAAGGCATGTGTTTATAAAGTCAATAAATTAGGAGAAGGTTTCAGTCGGCGCATGCTCGGAGGTGGGGCCGGCATCCGCCCAGCTGTCATCTTTCTCCCTGCCCAGTAGGGGCACCTTGCTATTTTATTTATGCTTTTTTAAAATCTGGGGGTTATTGAGTGTAAGTGGATATTTTGGGAATATCATAGTGTTTAGGAGGTAAGTATCTCTTGAAGTGAAAAATGACTACCACCCTATGATGGTTTGATCAAAGATTCGTTGCTATCGTGCCAGTGATAAAGAAGCTTTTTAAGTGGTTTCGGAAATTTTTCTGATATTCCAAGACAGCTGTGAAAAAATCAAACAAATTAAAATTATAAATTCTAGAGCCTACCACTGTTAAGATCTTTCCATCCAAATTTGGTTAAATACCCACCAAGGAATTATGGCGATGCGCTTTGACAATTTCCTGTAAGTTTTTAAAAAAATCTCAGATTTTCACCAAATATATTGACTAATTAAAATTCTGAAAAAAAGGACAAATCAAAATTCTGAATTGAAGTTCTAGAGCCGATAACCATAGGATCCTTTCAGTCAAATTTGGTTGCAATCAAAAAATGGTAAGGAGAACTCAGAAGCAATTTGACGATTTCCGGTTAATTTCTCTTAAAATCTAGGATTTTCACCCATAACCATAACCCAAAAAATAGACCAATCAAAATTCTGAAGAGAGGTTCTGGAGCCTCCCAGCATAGGATCCTTCCAGCCCAAATTGGTAAAAATCGATGAAATCCTTAAGATGCAATTTGACAGACGAACGACGGAAGGCCACCATGGCTTAAGCTAGACCTTGCTAAAACTATTACATACGGAGAGGACTAGGACACGGTACTTAATAATTTCGGACAAAGTAAAATTATCAAACATTTAAGATAGACAAGACATGATTAGGATGATTATGTACACATATTCACAAGACACGATTAGGATGATTATGTACACATATTCACAAGACATGATTAGGATGATTATGTACACATATTCACAAGACATGATTAGGATGATTATGTACACATATTCACAAGACATGATTAGGATGATTATGTACACATATTCACAAGACATGATTAGGATGATTATGTACATCATATATTCACAAGACATGATTAGGATGATTATGTACATATATTCATAAGACATGATTAGGATGATTATGTACACATATTCACAAGTCATGATTAGGATGATTATGTACACATATTCACAAGACGTGATTAGGATGATTATGTACACATATTCACAAGACATGATTAGGATGATTATGTACACATATACACAAGACATGATTAGGAGGATTATGTACACATATTTATAAGCACATTAAAATCAAACAAGCATACAGTGTGTACTGTAACATAATATTCTGCTATGACTTTCAATATTGCAGACCAAAGTGTAGTCATTAGGGAAGAAACCAGAGTCCATTAGCGCAGTACAGTCAATGATCAGTTGCATTAGTAGGTTTAAATCAGAGGCTATCATATTCCATACTGATACATAATGCGGTCACTAGTATTAAACTGTTTGTTTTGGTTTAGACTGTCTGTTCTATATCTGAGCAGAGCGGGACATGAGGTAAGCATATATGCATGTAGTCCTCAGGGGACATATATTATGTATCTACATATGTGCAGCCTTATGTACAAGACCAGCCAATTGTTTGGCATTGACGGGTGCGGCAGATGCCACCGAATGTTTGGCATCGACTTCTGGGGCTGATGCCACCGAATGTTTGGCATTGACTGCTGGGGCTGATGCCACCGAATGTTTGGCATTGACTGGTGCAGCTGATGGCACCGAATGTTTGGCATGACTGCTGGGGCTGATGCCACTGAATGTTTGGCACTGACTGGTGTGGCTGATGCCACCGAATGGCTGGCATTGACTGCTGGAGCTGATGCCACCGAATGTTTGGCGCTGACTGGTGTGGCTGATGCCACTGAATGGTTGGCATTGACTGCTGGGGATGATGCCACCAAATCCAGAGAAACATCCAGGATTGATTGGATTGGTACACATATGGGTGAAAAGCAGGGACTAGTTACATGGCTGGTGAAGCAGTACCACCGAGTCTCGAGGCATATCATTTCTCTTGTGTGAGTGTACAAGTAAACAAACATGACAGACAATGAATTTAATTTCACATTAACCGGTAGGGCAGTGCCACCGAATCTGGGTTAATCTGGCACATGGTTCTAACATGTTCTGCCTATAAATACAGTGCTGGCAATACGTGACAATTTGTGATTGGTGAGATATATCCACTGAGACATCTTTTTGTTTGCAGATTCTGCCCGTGTGTGTGTGTGTGCGTGTGCGCGCGTGCGTGCGTGCGTGTGGGGGGGGGGATTGAGGTCAAGTCCTTCTTGGCGGATGTTGTTGCAGATGTAGATGTCAACTAGAGAGTAGTTAAATGACTGGTGAAGACATGCCTCTAAGTAGTAGTTCTGGAGTGTCGACACAGTGTACGCAACTAGACCAGTGCCTGTCTAGTCGGTTCTTGAAGCAGTTTAGCGAAGCGAAGGTGCTTGCTTTACCTCCTCGCTGAGTGCATTCAAATTATTGAATTTACCATGGAGGAACTTGTACATTTCAATCATGTCACCACATACATGTACTCTGTGATATGCAAGGGATGGTAGCTTTAGATTAGCGGAGTCTGCCCTCATATTCTAATGACAAAGCTGTGAGCAAGCAAGCGAAGCCAACTGAATAAACAACATGCTTACACAGAACAAACAATAAGAAAAATACTGATAAAATTAATTTTGAAGTCGCTTCAACTTTCAAAGCGAGAGCTAGCGCGTTCCTCATTGGGTTTAAGGAAAATCTGGGGTCTTCTGAAGTCAATGCAGGTTCCGGAATTGTAATTCCTGTATAAGAACGATTGCTATGGCATAAGCGCACTTGACTCTTTGGGGTAGGTCATTATAAAGAAGCATATATCCAAGTTTGGGTCCAGTATAATTAATCAAAGATTAGATATAAACTGCTAAATTGAACTAAACGGAAACCGTTAATGTTTCAAAGGTCATTGTGACCGTGATCTTTGCCCCCAAGATCATTTTGTCATGTCATGTTATTATAATGAAGCATGTGTCCAAAGTTTGGGTCCAGTATGATTAATATACATAGATATAAACTGCTAAGTTGAGCTAAACAGAAAATGATAATCTTGAAAAAAATCCTGTTTTTACCAAGGTCACAGTGATGTTGATCTTTGACCTCTTGACCTCAACGTTATTGTGGGATGCTGTTAAATAGAAAAGTTGAGCTAAATGGAAAATGCTAATATTGAAAAAAGCCAGGTTTTTACCATGGTCACAGTGATCATGACCTTTTGACCCCAAGTTCATTGTCAGATGTCGTGTCATTATAAGGAAGCATGTGCCCAAGTTTGGGTCCAGTATGATTAACTAAACCTGAGATATAAACAGAAAAGTTTGGCTAAACGCAAATTATACGACGACAACACCCCCGCCGCTGGATGATGTGTAAGGTACACCGCAATTGCTCGTCGAGCTAATAATACATAATGTAAGAATACCATCTGTGCCAGAAAGATATAAACACGCGATGTGGAACTTATTAATGACATCATATAGTACATCAGGTGTGACGAAATAATCTGTTATGATGTAATGGTAGTGTGACTGTTGACATTTCCAAGTACCGTCCATAAATGGTAGTCATGTGTTTAATGAGCCATATTTGAGAAATAAACCATAATATCTTAACAGTGCATGGGTAAATATGTGGTAATCGTGCCAAAATTACAGGCATCCCTAGCTATTAGCCGTGTTGAGGTGAGGGAGGCTTTGTAAAAACAAACATGAAGATGTCAATGACAAAATATTGACAGGCAGAATCATGTGTCGAACGTGTACACGTCTTAGATGTACAAGTCTCATGATAAGATTGCTAAATTTAAAACCTCTGGCAGTCGTAATTAGTTTATAATATATTGCTTATTCCCGCTTGTATTATTTGTATTAGTCCAAGCATTTTGTCTCCGAAAAAGCACGCTAGAAAAGCAGCATAACATACAAACTGTGTTCTATTCAAACACAATAATCTTCTCGCAATGAAGCATCTGATTGGTCTTTCAGGAACTAGCCCATGGGAAAATACATTACTATACTGCATTTATCAATGAAAATTTATTGAAACGTAGTATTTTCTTGTGCCATTTTGATCATGTGACGCTTTGTTGCTAGTAAAAGTCGCTAGGTTTTATTTTTCCGGCTTGTTTTAACATATTTCTTTAATGGTTAAATTCAGTTTAAGTAGGGACAGTCTTAATTTAAGAACTCTGTGGCACATGTGTGAGGTAATCATATCCACATGATTGTTACACACATGACATTTGACCATCATTTTGAAACGACTGGGAAGCATATTGCGCTCTCCCACTAGGCAATGCCTAATTTCATATTATATGTATTTATGTGTAAGGTGGCTGCTAAAACAATAGGCAATACCTTCGGCGAACAATCTGATATCATTGGTGTATATTGTTTATCTTGAATTATTAAACAAGAGGGTCAAGCTAGGGCCTCAACGCTCAACTGGAACATTAGCATGTGAACGGACAAAATAATTTAAATTCACCAGTATCACAACATAAAAGCACAAAATTGGAATTCAGTACAAATAATATTTAGTAAGAACTTAATGATGGACGCTGACCTCACATTCAGAGCGAACCTTAGCTTCCATCCAGCCAATAGAAAAATCCAATATGGCCACCAAACCCAAAATTTCGATTGGTGCATGACAACCAGGTTTTATGACAGATCAAGCTTCTTGAACAACCTTTAATTATCCTTAGTCATGTTAGTTATTGATGAAATCAAATGGGTTTCAGCCTGATCCATACAGCGCTTCCTAAAATGTAATTTTCGAGAACAAGATGGCCACTGGAATGAGACCAAGATGGCTACTGGAATGAGAACAAGATGGCCACTGGAATGAGAACAAGATGGCCACTGGAATCAGAACAAGATGGCCACTGGAATGAGAACAAGATGGCCACTGGAATGAGAACAAGATGGCCATTGGAATGAGAACAAGATGGACATTGGAATGAGAACAAGATGGCCACTGGAATGAGAACAAGGTGGTCACTGGAATGAGAACAAGATGGCCACTGGAATGAGAACAAGATAGCCATTGGAATGAGAACAAGATGGCCATTGGAATGAGAACAAGATGGCCATTGGAATAAGAACAAGATGGCCATTGGAATGAGAACAAGATGGCCACTGGAATGAGACCAAGATGGCCCTTGGAATGAGACCAAGATGGCCACAGGAATGAGAACAAGATGGCCATTGGAATGAGAACAAGATGGCCACTGGAATGAGAACAAGATGGCCACTGGAATGAGAACAAGATGGCCATTGGAATGAGAACAAGATGGCCATTGGAATGAGAACAAGATGGCCATTGGAATGAGAACAAGATGGCCATTGGAATGAGGATTATATTTTAAAGTAACACTTGCCAAGATTAAATGAACAATATTCTAATTGCAATAACCTATCTTGTCAGCACTTCTACACACTGCTTGATGATTCCACTCATGTTGCTTTCACACCACCCAACAACACACACAGTACATATATTTTCATTGGATGAATTATGCCTAGTGAAATTGGCGCAACAAATTTATGTAACAAAACAATAGGTTGCACAGAAAAAATTATCCTATATCATAGGGGAGGAAGATAATTGACCAGTAAGGTTCAATAGTCATTAACAACAAGCCTTGTACTCCTCATGAATTTGTGGTACGATGTCAGTTAAAAAATTAAGGAATACCATACTCCCAACTGAAGAAATTTATCTGGTGCACTGTGTAACAGAGTGTACTGAGATGCCACATTTGTAACACAGAGTGTACCGAGATGCCAAATTTGTAACACATAGTGTACTGAGATGCCACATTTGTAACACAGTGTACTGAGATGCCACATTTGTAACATATAGTGTACTGAGATGCACATTTGTAACACATAGTGTACTGAGATGCCACATTTGTAACACATAGTGTACTAAGATGCCTCATTTGTAACACATAGTGTACTGAGATGCCACATTTGCAACACATAGTGTACTGAGATGCCACATCTGTAACACATAGTGTACCGAGATGCCTCATTTGTAACACATAGTGTACTGAGATGCCACATTTGTAACACATAGTGTACTGAGATGCCCATTTGTAACACATAGTGTACTGAGATGGCACATTTGTAACACATAGTGTACTGAGATGCCTCATTTGTAACACATAGTGTACTGAGATGGCACATTTGTAACACATAGTGTACTGAGATGCCCATTTGTAACACATAGTGTACTGAGATGCCTCATTTGTAACACATAGTGCACCGATATGCCACATTTGTAACACATAGTGTACTGAGATCCCACATTTGTAACACATAGTGTACTGAGATGTCTCATTTGTAACACATAGTGTACTGAGATCCCACATTTGTAACACATAGTGTACTGAGATGCCACATTTGTAACACATAGTGTACTGAGATGCCACATTTGTAACACATAGTGTACTAAGATGCCTCATTTGTAACACATAGTGTACTGAGATGCCACATTTGCAACACATAGTGTACTGAGATGCCACATTTGTAACACAGTGTACTGAGATGCCACATTTGTAACATATAGTGTACTGAGATGCACATTTGTAACACAGTGTACTGAGATGCCACATTTGTAACATATAGTGTACTGAGATGCACATTTGTAACACATAGTGTACTGAGATGCCACATTTGTAACACATAGTGTACTAAGATGCCTCATTTGTAACACATAGTGTACTGAGATGCCACATTTGCAACACATAGTGTACTGAGATGCCACATCTGTAACACATAGTGTACCGAGATGCCTCATTTGTAACATATAGTGTACTGTGATGCCACATTTGTAACACATAGTGTACTGAGATGCACATTTGTAACACATAGTGTACTGAGATGCCACATTTGTAACACATAGTGTACTGAGATGCCTCATTTGTAACACATAGTGTACTGAGATGCACATTTGTAACACATAGTGTACTGAAATGCCACATTTGTAACACAGTGTACTGAGATGCCACATCTGTAACATATAGTGTACTGAGATGCCACATTTGTAACACATAGTGTACTGAGATGCACATTTGTAACACATAGTGTACTGAGATGCCACATTTGTAACACATAGTGTACTGAGATGCCTCATTTGTAACACATAGTGTACTGAGATGCCACATTTGTAACACATAGTGTACTGAGATCCCACATTTGTAACGCATAGTGTACCGAGATCCCACATTTGTAACACATAGTGTACTGAGATGTCTCATTTGTAACACATAGTGTACTGAGATCCCACATTTGTAACACATAGTGTACTGAGATCCCACATTTGTAACACATAGTGTACTGTGATGCCACATTTGTAACACATAGTGTACTGAGATGCCACATCTGTAACACATAGTGTACTGAGATCCCACATTTCTAACACATAGTGTACTGAGATGTCTCATTTGTAACACATAGTGTACTGAGACCCCACATTTGTAACACATAGTGTACTGAGATGCCACATTTGTAACACATAGTGTACTGAGATGCCACATTTGTAACACATAGTGTACTGAGATCCCACATTTGTAACACATAGTGTACTGAGATGCCACATTTGTAACACATAGTGTACTGTGATGCCACATTTGTAACACATAGTGTACTGAGATGCCACATCTGTAACACATAGTGTACTGAGATCCCACATTTCTAACACATAGTGTACTGAGATGTCTCATTTGTAACACATAGTGTACTGAGATCCCACATTTGTAACACATAGTGTACTGTGATGCCACATTTGTAACGCATAGTGTACTGAGATCCCACATTTGTAACACATAGTGTACTGAGATCCCACATTTCTAACACATAGTGTACTGAGATGTCTCATTTGTAACACATAGTGTACTGAGATCCCACATTTGTAACACATAGTGTACTGTGATGCCACATTTGTAACACATAGTGTACTGAGATCCCACATTTGTAACACACAGTGTACTGAGATGCCACATTTGTAACACATAGTGTACTGTGATGCCACATTTGTAACACATAGTGTACTGAGATGCCACATCTGTAACACATAGTGTACTGAGATGCCACATCTGCAACACATAGTGTACTGTGATGCCACATTTGTAACACATAGTGTACTGTGATGCCACATTTGTAACACATAGTGTACTGTGATGCCACATTTGTAACACATAGTTTACTGTGATGCCACATTTGTAACACATAGTGTACTGTGATGCCACATTTGTAACACATAGTGTACTGTGATGCCACATAGTGTACTGTGATGCCACATTTGTAACACATAGTGTACTGAGATGCCTCATTTGTAACACATAGTGTACTGTGATGCCACATTTGTAACACATAGTGTACTGGGATTCCACATTTGTATGTACATCTACAATTTCGTCGTTTAGTGCTGAGAATTGGTTTGAGAGTTGTGTTGGTAGTGTGTGATGGTTGAACTGATTTGTAGCTGGGTTTTCTTCTCCATGGTGTAGCTTGGACATAACAAAAATCCTACAATTCTAAGGTGGTGTTCATCACAGAGTGAAGATGATAAATGATTTTTTCAAACAACAGGCAAAAATGAACACACGAGGGATGCAACATTAAAATTTATTATATTAGTTTTCTATGATTGCTATGACAATCGTACCAAAATTACATCCAAAAAATACTAGACCCAGAAAATGATCAGAGAAGCACAAAATTTTGGCGCTACGTCAAGAACAGATGACAAGATAATATAGGAATCAGTACCATTAGACAAAATGGGCAAATCAACACTGATCCAGAAGGAAAAGCTTGAGCATTGAACGAACAATTAACCTCAGTATTCACTGAAGAAAATATCAGCTCGATGCTAACCTTACCACCATCACCATATAATACCATTCACAACATAAACATAACATCACTTAGTGTAGAGAAGGCTCTACAGCGCCTTAACCCATCAAAAGCATCAGGTCCAGACAATATATCATCAAGAATACTGAAAAACACATCAACTAAAACTGCACCAATCCTTGTCTCCCTCTTCCAGCAGATTCTGAACGATTTAACTATACTAACAGACTGGAAGACAGCCAACATTACACCAATATATAAGAAAGGTGACAGAAAAACAGCTTTAAATTATAGGCCAGTGTCGCTAACATCAATCACGCGCAATGTGATGGAGCATATTATAGCCAGCCAGATAATGCAGTATATGGACAAAAACAATATACTCTATCCAAATCAACATGGCTTCCGATGAAACAGATCATGTGAAACACAACTAATCTTGACAACCCACGACCCGGACTTCGCAAAAGGTTTTGATAATTTACCGCACCAACTCCTACTCCTGAAACTACATTACGGAACACAATACAACATTCTGGGATGGATAACATCATTCCTCAGTGGAACACAGCAAAAGGTTGTCATAGAAGGTGTCAACAAAAGTCCTGTCAGGAGTGCCCCAAGGATCAGTTTTAGGCCCAATCCTATTTTTAGTCTACATCAACAACAAAAACATAGAAAACAACCTCAATTCCATGATCTGGCTATTTGCTGATGACTGCCTCGTATATCACAGTGCTGTAACTTAGTGAGTGCCCTGATGCAAATGCAATTGAAAATCACTGAGGACATGTGGATCTCAACAGTCAGATGCCCTTATGAGCATGCCAACCTTTCATGCTTAGAAAAAATATTATATCAGTGCTTTCAAAATTTATAAATCCATAGTTTGGTGATCCTTATCTCACATCATTGTGTAATACAAATACAATTTCAGAATGATGGTCACTTTGAATCTTGATAAATAGCATTGTCATAATATTTTATATTAATGCAAGTATGTATACCGATTGATTTATTGTATGACCTAGAATGCGGGCGGCCTATGTTCAATGAGGGCACTCCATTTTAATTTTCAGTAAGCCCTGATGGCATTCCTCTCTAAATGTTAAATTACAGCACTGTATCGGATATACAGAAGCGAATCAGTGCCTTTTCCAATCAGACCTAGATAAACTTATGGCCTGGATGGAAACATGGCAGATGAAATTTAACGTACATGCAAGTGTAATATCATCAAACTCAACGAACGAAGACCATGCTTCACCACACACCACACAATGAGTGAAAGATTGGAGGAATGTAAAACCGCACCATACCTCGGCGTCCAACTAACACACAACCCAAAATGGCAAAACCAGATATCTAAATCAACATCATCTGCACATTGAGTGCTTGGATTCTCAACAAGAAATCTAAGATCATGCCCAACATCCGTCAAAGAATGTGCCTACCAATTGCTTGTCGGACCAAAAATTGAATACCCTTCAACAGACTTGGATCCACCACCATGTGACCTGAAAAGCCAACTTGAAGCTGTAAAAAGGAAGGCAGCAAGGTTTGTACTAGGTGGCCCAGTGTATCTCTTTCCGAGGGAGTGTCTCAGCAATGATGAATCGACTGGGATGGGAAAGTCTTGCACAATGGCGAATGAAGGATGTCTAGCCAGTAGCTAATCACTTTGTTGCGTAGTAACACTGAAGGTTGGGTTTTCACGAGATTGATTGCTGATGGGAGCTTATACTGAGCCAGAAGCTTCCTTAACATGATCACCCAGCTATGAAAGCTGTAATCCTTGACCGCCAGCTGTCGCCTAATGTTTTTAGATAAATTTCTAAACTAAAAAGCTAAAACAACATATCTGTTATCGGTACTAACACTACCTAGGCAAAATCCTAAAGGACATCATGCCTAGGTGCGGGCCTCGTAAACATGGCTGCGTTTCACAGTCCACAAGATTAAAATTGTCCATTGATCCATTTAAAAGCTGTATGTACACTATTTACATTGTCTCATTTGGTCTTAGATTGGATGCTTAGGATGGTATTCTGTTGGTATAGCTACGTTCCCATGCATGATCTTGGGAGGAAGCAGCTTCAAATGTAACCTTGGGATACATTAACCTATCATCCTGCACAATAGTAAGATGTCATTCAGTCTGGAATATGCTGAATACTGATACCTTTTCTGTCATCAAAGTATACTGTCAAAGCAAAGCTACTAACTCAGCATTACAATTTGTATGACGGGTCTACTCGAAATCCTGCCTCAAACACAGAGGCCAGAATTCAAGGTTTAAACCTGCTTTAGCCTAAACCTAGTAACAAATCACAAAGTAATTGCAAGGGTAGTATTATAGATAGACCGATAACACCCAAATTTTATTAGTTGATACCCAGACAATAACCCCTTCAGGGTGTGTGGTCTAAATACTGAAGCATAGTCACCCTTCATAAGTGAGAGGAGATCTTTGATGCTCTGCCCACATAGAACGAATACCCATATTTTGGCATTTAGGCAACACCCCTTGCTGGGCCAGTGACCTAGCTCTCGCCAATGAAAAGTGGGGCCTCTCGCGCTATCTAAACAACTAACCCTGTAATTACTTTGTTATTTGTTACCAGGTTTAGGCTAAATCAGGTTTAAACCTCCTTATTGAATTCCGGCCGGAGCATCCATTGTGCAATTCCGAACCTGAGACCACCAAACATTTCCTTCTTCTTTGTCCGTGTCTTAAAGAAACATGCAGACCATTCATCAACACGATCGAACACATCATGTTAGCAGGTAACCGTCAAACTCTGGAGAACATATTATGTTAGCAGGCAACCTTCAAACTCTGGAGAACACATCATGATAACAGGTAGCCGTCAACCTCTGGAGAACACATCATGTTAGCAGGCAACCTTCAAACTCTGGAGAACACATCATGTTAGCAAGTAATCTTCAAACTCTGGAGAACACATAATGTTAGTAGGTAACCTTCAAACTCTGGAGAACACAACATGTTAGTAGGTAACCTTCAAACTCTTGAGGAAGGCCATCAGGACAACATTGTAAAACAAATCATCGATACTTCACACACATTTAGCACACAAAATCCACTCTCAGACACACTGGAGGAGACCACTCAGGACCTCTGCTTTAAACTGCATCACAGCCATTCCATTGTGACTCGCGTGACACATCTACTCAGTTTTTAATGCTAAAATCTACTTTACTGATTGATTTTAAGAAAAATTATTTTTACAGTAATACAGTCTAATATAACCTCCAAAGAAATAATAAATATATATCGCAATGCATACTAAAAAGTAGGAAGCTGATAATCTCAACACCGTGACTCGTGTGACAGCTACAAATTGTCATTTTCCAACACGCGGCGCAAGACAACAGATTCGTATCCTGTTATAAGTAAAATGCTATTATTCTATATATCTGAGCATGTAGGAAGAACTACTCATGAACGATTTACGCTGATTTTTAAACTTTCTATTAATTAATATTTTTGGCCCACTAAAAGATGCGACTCGCGTGACATAAAATGTGCAAATCTGAAAACCATAAAATAACTTAAGCTACTAGGCTAAACATGCCTGAACATTAACAGGAGATAAGTAAATGAAAAGAGACTAGTGAACATATATGTGTATTTGAAAGTTTACCATTCAGTGAACACAACACTGCTATAACTGGTAGAGTCATTCGAAATAAACAGTTTATATTCCAAGCAAACATAGAGCTTAATTCCAGATTTAATCCAAGGGCTCATATTCAAGTATGCTACTGTTGTTTCTTTTTCTGAAAGTGGCTGAATGTGAGATAGACATTAAATAGTTGATTTTGAATTGTCTCACTGTCTCGACCTGTTCAAGTTCTAAGTTCTTTTACCCTTGAAGCAGTGCATGAGAAATTTAAGAGCAATGGAACAAATGTATCCATAAAGTTCATTTGTAGCTCTACCTGTCTGCTCATACTTGATAGTCTGCGATTGAATTCTTTCCACTTCATCCATGTGGCTGGTGTAATGAAGAAATCATCATCTCCAGCAGGTGCTATACAACTACTGTAGGAAATCATCATCTTCAGTAGGTGCTATACATGTACTGTAAGAAATCATCTTCAGTAGGTGCTATACATGTACTGTAAAAAATCATCATATTCAGCAGGTGCTATACATGTACTGTAAGAAATCATCATCTTCATCAGCAGGTGCTATACATGTACTATAAGAAATCATCATCTTCAGCAGGTGCTATACATGTACTGTAAGAAATCATCATCTTCAGTAGGTGCTGTACATGTACTGTAAGAAATCATCATCTTCAGCAGGTGCTATACATGTACTGTAAGAAATCATCATCTTCAGTAGGTGCTGTACATGTACTGTAAGAAATCGTCATATTCATCAGCAGGTGCTATACATGTACTGTGAGAAATCATCATCTTCAGCAGGTGCTATACGTGTATTGTTAGAAATCATCATCTCCATCAGCAGATGCTATACATGTACTGTAAGAAATCATCATCTTCAGCAGGTGCTATACATGTACTGTAAGAAATCATCATCTTCAGCAGATGCTATACATGTACTGTAAGAAATCATCATCTTCAGCAGATGCTATACATGCACTGTAAGAAATCATCATCTTCATCAGCAGGTGCTATACATGTACTGTAGGAAATCATCATCTTCATCAGCAGGTGCTATACAAGTACTGTAAGAAATCATCATCTTCAGCAGGTACTATACATGTACTGTAAGAAATCCTCATCTTCAGCAGATGCTATACATGTACTGTGAGAAATCATCATCTTCATCAGCAGGTGCTATACATGTACTGTAAGAAATCCTCATCTTCAACAGATGCTATACATGTACCGTGAGAAATCATCATCTTCAGCAGATGCTATGTTGTAGCTTTCATGAAATTCATATCTTTGAGGATCACATCCGGAGGAGCAGCAGTTAGCTTTTTTAGAAGATATCAAACGAGAAGCTGGAACTTGGCTATACTTGCATGACTGGAATTTCTGAAGTATGTACGTCTAGTGTATTGTATTCAGAATATGAAGCTCTAATGGCATAACAGATTGATAGGCAAACACAAGAAGGAGTTTCTGAGCTTGAGTACATTTGGAAGATGGATCTCCACAAATTTAAATGCTACATGTACATAACATTGTTGCTGCCAATGACTAAATAATACTTTAGCAGGTATGTTTTCACTGCTGCATCCCTGACTGTGACAACATTCAGAAGGAAGTCCATTACATGGCAACAATAACACCCTTAACCTGATTCTTTTGCAACATGTCCTATAAGTGGCGGCTTACTTACAGTTGTAGTGCCTTCATCTCAATACTCTAAGAAAACTCACGCCGTGAGAAACAACATTCGATAGAAGACATGATTCGCCCTGAAAGAATATTCAGGAATCGGCAGAATCCGCTTGACATATATTATGCACATAAAATACCATCCCAGTATCGTTCATGCCTTTAACTATCCTTTTCAGCCGATTTAGAAAGACCAACAAAGCGATCTAATAAGGCATTTTTAACGTCGTGATCAATGCTATTTTAGCAAATTAATGAACATCCAATTATGACGTAATAATAGTGAAATGTCACAGGTATAATCAGTCATAGACTGAGAAAGTTCTTGTTACATTTCCCCCGACGTTAAAGAGGAGCTTTAACTATGCTACAAATCATTCACTCATGTCTTTCACTGGTATAGTGGCATATGATAGAAACAAATACTACTATAGGCTCTAATAATAATTTTAATGCGTAGCCGATGCCACTGTTACTGATGTAGTCCCACTGGTTATCGGGGGGGGGGGGGGGGGGGGGGGGGGGGGGGGGGGGGGGGTAATGCTAACCGTGTTAGCCGCACCTCCGAATTAGTAATCATTTCTCACACGAACTTACGCGAATCCTCTACTGACAGCAGGCGTCAACAAACCTCTATCGTCAGGAATGACCTGCATATATTTATAGTTCATTTTAATGTTATTAAGTTGTTATTAACAAGTATACATTGGCTATGTTATAATGATTCTGCAGTATAAATATTACAGATGGGTTCACAATCGTAGTTTCACGAATTAGTCAATTACATTTGAACATTTTCATTCGTATAAAAACAAATAAATTCTAAAAACATCGAACTATATATAGTAGAGTTCCTGTCGGATTAAGTGTCTGGCTTATCCACCACTTTCCAACATCTGTTAGATTTAATTACCCAATCACAAATCCCCCACCACTTTCATCAGCTTTGACCTTTTTGGCTCCGCACCTACACCATGCACATGGGTATACCAATTTGGTTGGAGTTCAACAAATGGTTTCAGAGGAGAAAGGGTGATAGAAGGAATGCTTATGATAGTTGACCGTTTGATCCACAACACATCACACGCGCCGTCTAACTAACCACCCAACCACATGACTGGACCCACGCCACATCCCTGATTCATCACACTCACCCCCAAAAATTGTTTCTATAAAGCTGTTACTCTCAAAATATATTGTTGACCACAATATAAACTACATTGTTCGGCTGATGATGCGTCATCGCAAAACCCCACGTCAACCACTTTGAAATTTTGAACTCCAACCCCCCCCACACCGCCATCCCCAACCCCTCAGGGAGCGGAGCCATATGTAAATGGCCACTTGCACTACACACTTATATGGTTGAATTCCGTCCAATGGTTTCGGAAGACATACCTTACAATCAATTTTTGAGCGCAGATATATGCCCGCCCGCCGCTCGAGCGTGCACGTGTTACACGGCATAATCCCCACTTCTCTTCGAAAAACGTGGTAATAAGAAATAATAATGATATATTTTCATTAGATGAGGTGAGAATTGGCGCTTGCATTACAATACTAGTCTGACAAAATGTGCGTTAGCTGTAGAGCTGGGCGGTCTGACGGTAGTACTGTGAGGACCGCGGTATACCGTGAACCGATA
Organism: Chaetoderma sp. LZ-2023a; assembly: GCA_034401795.1. NCBI lineage: Eukaryota > Metazoa > Mollusca > Caudofoveata > Chaetodermatida > Chaetodermatidae > Chaetoderma > Chaetoderma sp. LZ-2023a. Next base: position 103,562,751 of record CM067371.1, read on the forward strand.
CCGTGACTGTTGACATTTCCAAATACCGTCCATAATGTTTGAGCAATATTTGAGAAATATATTCATAAAATCTGACTTGACCAAGGGTAAATAGGTGCTAATAGTGCCCAAAATACAGGCATCCCTAACTATTAGCTGACTTGATGTGAAAGGGTCGTTGTAAAAACAAACATCAAGACGCCAATTACAAAATAATGACAGACAGAATTGTATGTCAAACGTACAGAATTGTATGTCAAACGTCTTGAAAGTCTCACGGTAAAATTGCTTTATTTAAAACATCTAAACTCATTCTCTGGCCATCCGCCGGTAGTAATTACCCTATAATATACTCCCTATTCCCATTTCTATTATTTGTAATTTATTACTCCAAGCATTTTGTCACCGAACAAACAAGCTAGAATACCAAAATAACATACAAACTGCATACAACAGCAATCTCGCAAAGACATATCGTATCTGATTGGTTGTTCATGAAATAGACCGTGGGAAAATACATTACTCTGCTGAATTTATCAATGAAAATTTACTAAAATGTAGTATTTGCTCATGCCGTTTTGATCACGTGCTAATTTATTAACAACGAGCAGCGTTGAAGTCGTTATTTTTTATTTTCCTGGCTTGTTTTAAGAAATTTCTTTAAGGATTAAATCCAGTTTAAGTAACGACACCTAAAAATTATAGTGTTTTAGTTTTTGTAATTCGTTTTTCAACTGGCTACACGTCGGATCAGCGGCAGTTTCGGATCACTATATCTTAGGCCTCTCTCATTGCCTAATCCTGTTTAACTATTCCGTGTACTATGTAGGTTAATATGTATCCGATGTAGCGGTTTGCATTCACACTGCTGGGAGATAGTCCCGGACTGGACGGTGGTGCTACCTAGTGGACAGCGAGATAACGTGATGACCGTAGTGATACCTGGCAGACAGTGCGAGAAAATGGTGACGCTAACGCTACCAGGTAGAGTTTGACGAAATAGGCTCTGTTCATATAGGGAAGCAATAGCGATTTATCGGAAGATAAACCGCCGATTTTGTGGGATTAAATGTCGAGATAAATGACGTATTTATTCCGGCACAAGAGCCAGTTCAATGAGAATGCTAGCCAGTATACCTGATATTTACCTGACAAACTTTGGGAAAGACACCCTATGCGCTTCAACTTTGAAGCTAAACCCACATGTATTTCCAATTCTACTTCAGTACTAGTTGACTGATGTGAAACTGTTGTTCCTGACGTTAGAGGCCCGAGGCCTGCTGTCAGATGTCCTTTCATTGTATCATTTACCGAAATAGTGGCTGTATGAGAACACGGCCTTAGTCATTAATAAAATTCTTTAGAATTAGGCTTACTAGATTTAATATTTTGTTATGCTTTTAAATAACTTCAGTTTATTGAGGATGAAGAAACATAAAAATGTGTGTTTCAATTTTGTCAGATTCCAGCATTTAATTCATAATAAATCCTCTGTCGCGATTAACTACCCTTATGGTCGATACGGAAACAAGCTCGCTCATCAGTGGTATGACAAAAATGCTTCTATAGACAGCACGTGTTTGTATGTCAATGATATTTCTCATATTCTTATTTTTTGCCTTTAGAAAACATGACAATGGAATAAGACTGTTCGAACATATTATTTTATAGTCCTCAAACTGACAGTTTAAAGGACTTGATCAAGAGCTAGCCAAAGTGATCGGAATTGGCGTGTTCGGTCGACTCACACTATTGTGAAATTCTTTGAATGGTAAAACTCAAATTAAATCATTATTATATATGCATAAGGCACAAATGTGCGTCATCAAAACCTAATCTGATTTAAAATATTCTATAAATATATAATTGATAGGAACTATTTTTTAGGTAGTGATCCAAAACTGCGTGAAAAAAATTATAACATATTTATAATAAACAGATTGCTGAAACACTGAGAAGAATTATATGTTTATTTGCAATTGTGTGTTCTACCGGTATTGATTGGTGCGACGTTGTAATGGCTCAATGATAATAAACAGCGCATACGTCATCCGGTAACTGTGAGCGTGTGAGACTATGATGCCATATTTATGACGTCACAATGACCTCTGGGATTTTACAACAATCTCACAAAATGCGAAAAATACGCTGTAATGAAAACTAGGTAATGACGGGTGGTGACCAATATAAATCATATAGAAAAAGCGTCCCCTGACTGAAAGCAGCTGTCTATCAGAGCCGTGGTAAAACTCGGATTTGCGTCATAGTATAGGCTTGTACCCGACTCCCCGTCCTTTCTCTTGCGATTCCTTGCTTAAGAGTTTGCTAAGCTAAGCAAATCACGTTTTGAGCTTAGTGCATTTCGAGAAACACCTTAAGATTTTTTGCCCAGCTCAGCAAATTTGTTTTGCTTAAGTTATAAAACTTAAGAAGTTTCGTGAAACTGGGCCCAGATATTTTGTCTGACATGTCCAAACATGACTATTTTTTGCTTCAATATGTCTTCTTACAGCCCCTATAGTTGTTTTATACTGTATATAATACTTGTATTTTCAGTTTTTCTCTCCACATACATGTATGCACAAGGTATGGGTCATTATATGTTTATCTTAAGTCTGCTACAATAGTATCTTTCTTTGAACATATCGGATGATATACCGGTAATTTAGCCATTTACTTGTCAGTATGTGCCAAGGAAAAATACTCTTGTTCATAGAAATTACCCTCATACATGTCACATGTAGGAGAATGAAAAATGTATTTCTGAAACCTTTTACTGATCATATGACTGCCTATACAGAAATACATTTGACTTTTCCATTTAATGGCCATTTAAACATTATAAATACAGATTATCTCCCTTTGGCTTTTGAGCAGTAAATGGTTAATTACAGTAATTAGACTAAGCGTGACTCGCGTGACATGACTCATGTGACTGAGCTTGAGGGAGATTTTTAACCAGGACAGATGTAGTAACTTAACTTTTAAACTTGTGTTGTTCTGTCTTACTACTAGGTTATTAACTTGCATAATATTAAAGATTTCTATCTTCAGTCATTTTAATATTAAAACAATTCACTTAATATTGTGACTCGTGTGACTTGCTAAATGAGTATGAATATATTTTCCTATGTTCAATGATTTGACCAGACGAACCCGGAGTATCTGGTCTTATGTTTTACTAAATACATATACCTACCTCCTTGCATTACTATTGCTCTTTCCTTCTCTGAAATTTTTACAGCCAATGTTTGCTGTGCTTTGTGGTTACAGAGTGACTGAAGGTTTCTTCAGGAATCTCCATACTCTCTCCAATGATGAGATCCATAGCAATTCGCTTGAATGCTATATCTCAGAATAAGGCAGGAAGAGGGTTAATACATAACCCAGAGCCAATGAGTGAGTCATAAGGCATAATAACAATCGCATTGGCTGACAGCCGTCACATGACTTTGTTGTAGCAACCAAGTCTTCATTCCTTGACGAATCCAGTCATATAATCCAGCTTTGTGCAGATTCATGAAGAGACAGATGATCCTATCACTACTCGACTCTGAATCCAACTAAGGCTGAAACTTAAGAATTTACCTAAATACTTAATCTTATATGACTAAAAAAATCTTTAATAAATACCCAAATATGTCGAAAACTTACATATCTGGGTATACTCCAAGGCTGAGAGATATAGTGAATATCTTATACTGAATATAACTATTCTAACAAGATATGACCAAAGAACGAAGCCTCACGAACCCCCCCCCCCCCCCCCCCACCAAAAAAATTTGACAGAGGGGAGGCTTGAGGTGGGCTGTAATGCAAGGATCTGTAATTAGTAAAACATAAGACCAGACCCTCCGGGTTGTCTGGTCGTCATTACTACATTACAACCTACCTCCTTGCATTACTATTGCTCAAATACAGATTTCAACATTGCACAAAACCCAGAGGGAGGCAAATGTTTGCGCAAAATTGATGTAAAATTAGAGAAGGAATATGAAGTTAGAAATAACGAGTAAGAAAGATACTAAGAGATAGCAATTTCTAAAAATTGCTCCATCAAGCATCTTGAAAGAGATGAAATTAAAGAATAACGAGAAGATAATAAAGAAGGTCATAAATGACCCCTGGAAGCAAGAAAGAGAAGATGAACATGCAAGAAAGAGATGAATAATAGGGGTGATGAGAGAGATGATATGAAAAAAGGGGTGAAATACACACATGAGAATTAAGTAATGAATTCCCACTAACCCCAACTAGAGACTAAAGAGAATGAAGATGAAGAAGTAAGAGAAGTTGATGAATGAGGAATACGAGTCATGGTCCCTGAAGTTACCTTATGAATCTTTTTATAGAAAAAGGAAGCAGGACTAAAATCTATAATATAGAGGTTAATAAAGGTGTTCTCTGACTTCAAGTTAGCAACTAGCATGATGTAATCTAATGAAGATCCATTAAAAAGAGAGAGAGCAAGATGGAGCAAGGCCCTTAACACAATGGGCCATGACTCCCACCAGAGGATTAACTCTTGGAGAAGCTAATTCATAGCGAATTTTAATAGTATCCACGATCCAATGGGAAATAGTGATTAAGGAGACAGGACGATTTAGACCGTCTGCAAATGTAACCCAAAGATGTCTATTGTCGGATCGTTTAGAATCAGTACAAAGTTTATACATATTAAGGGGCTTGACTGGGAACCATACAGAATCATCTGGCAACAAAGAAGAAAGTCTATGAATTATCAAAGGTTGACTCAAGAGTTTAACTGAGTCTTGAACAAGAATTCTTCCCTGGGATAGAGAATAAGGCTATGACCCGTAACTTGAAATCTAACTAATTCAGCTGAAAGAGCATGGGTTTCAGAGCCATAGATAGCTGATTCTACTGCTAGAAGAAACCGTTTCTAGTGTAAGATGTATCAAGCACACAAAAACCAAAGTTTTGAAATGTATCCCCGCTAGAACCTGTGACATAAACCAAAGGTTCCAGGAAGGAATGTGTCTCTTAAACGGAGGACGAGAAGTACCCAAACCTTTACTGAGATAGCAAAATGTTTCTGAATTTGGACTGAAGGATCGATTAGACACTCGACGAAGGAATTCAGACCAAAAAGATAGGATCTAATAATATTAACTGAATTCTTCCTCTGATCAAAGAGGAAGAACAGAAGAAGCTCAGTGACCTGAGCTACAGAGGCCTCAGAATGTAAGATAAATGGTCTGCACACCATTCTTTGAAAAATTCAAATCTAGCTTTATAGATGTCTCGAGTGGAAGATCTGAGAATTTTGTTTTCAATAGTTCTTGAGGTCTGACTGAAAAGATTGACAAAGGCAAGGGCAACTCTACAGTTTCCAGACTGACAGACGAAATATTTCCGGGTTCTGATGGAGAATCCTGCCTATGTTCTGGGAAAATGGATCGTGGGAGACAGGGAGTAGCAGAGGGAGATCTACAAGAAGGTCTAGGAGATCCGGAAACCAGGATTTAGTCGGCAAAACTGGGCTAATAACAGGACTATGCAGAGATTTTGCCTGATCATTCTGAGATCCAGAGGAATGAGAATCGTAGGGGGAAAAAGCATAGGAGAATATGATGTCCCAAGATTGAGTTAGAGAGACTACTGAGAGCCAGAGATTCCAGGAAAGGAGATATGAAAGTGGATATCTTTTCTGTTCTTTAGAGAAGCAGACAGATCTATATTGGGGTGAGAGGAACTGAGGAAAAATGACTGGACTACAGCCTCTTACAATTCCCACTCTATTTCTGGTATCTTTGAAGGGCGAGATAATGGGTCAGCCAGAAAATCAGTTTGCTGGGAATGAAATGCTTAAAAGAAATGTAGCGAGACCTGCACCAATAGAGAATGATCATGATATCTCAACCCAGGAAAACTTGCCTGGAACGGGCCCCCCCACCTTTTGATGATAGATGAATAAGACTACTGTGAAATTGACTGAACTGATGAGGATTGACATACCGAGAATGAAACAGTCCACAGTTCTAAATGACTGACGTGGTAAGAAGATTCTAGGAGGAACCAGATTCCTGAATCTTTATGGAATTCCAAAAGACTCCCCATCCTTCCAGAGATGTATCTGTGAAAAAGATAACCTGAAGAGTTGAAGAGGAACCAATAACAAAAGGGATTAACTATCTAATCAAAACTGGCAATGAACCATGATAGAAACTTGATGAGGATCCGATGAATCAGAGAATCTAGAGATTGATTCCATTGGGCCTTAAGATAAAACTGGAACGGTGTTCTCATCAAAGGAACCCAAGGCATCACCTTCTCTACCGGAACCATGAGGTCTACTATTCTGTAAGGACCTAGCCGACACTAATTTGCCTACCATGAGAGATTGAATAGTGAATATCAGTGTTTGAACATTTGGAATGGATGGAGGCTAACTTCCCATGAGAGAGGACGAAAGAGACCCCCAGGTGGGTAAAACACGAATCAGAGGAACCTTTTCATAATAAGATATCATGTATAACAACCCTTGCAACGACCGAGACAAAAATGGAAAGACCACCAATAAGGATGATTATAAATCAATCGTAAATAGCGGAATGAAATATCGAGGGATCTACACCAGTGAAGAATTATCAAGGACTCTTGGAAACAGACACCAAACTGGTCCCACCCCCATGATTGAAGAACTAGACAACAGTGAAGTGTCCATGAGGATAAGAATTGATCAACCGCGTAATAAGGGATCTCAGAGGACTAGATAATGAATAAAACAAGAAGACCTAATAACCAAGAGAATAAGAAGCTTACCCATGGAAGCAATACTTGTATGATACCTAATATCTGAATAAAGAAAGATATAAATGAAGAATAAAAGCTAAAAAAGTCTCAAATTCCTATTAGGGCCAGGCTGATAAAAGATAGGACATAAGAAATATGGCCGCCAAACTCGCTACATTTTGATTGGTCCACTGCGGCCATGTTTTTGATGTAGCTCCGTCCCTTGAACAAACTTTAATGGCACTCTAATAATATCTCCCAGATTTCGGCCCAATCCATTCAGTGTTTCTGGAGTTGTTTTGGCAAAAAATAGGTTATCCAAGATGGCCGCCAATCCATTTGGCGTATCAAGTTCCCTTGAACAAACTTGGTGCAGTTCTTGCCCTAGATGATATTTTCATGCGTTTTGAATTGATCCCCCAAGCGGTTTCGGAGAAGATTTTTAAAGACATTTCTAAAAATCGGCCAAAATCTGAGATGGCCACCACACAAATTGGTTGATCAGCTTTGTTTGAACGAACTTGGATCCCTATGTCCTAAGGATACATCCTGCCAAATATAATTGAAATCGGCCTAGCAGTTCTCGAGAAGAGGATATGTTAAATTTACCATTGCTTTAGTATTGGAGCCTTTGGCAGGAAAATAATCCAAGATGGCCAGCAAACCGTTTATCCGACAGTTTCAAAAATGGCAAATTTGAGCTCAGAATACTCAAAAACATACATAAAACCAATTTCAGCCTCAAAATCCATCAAATAAAAAAATCCAATATGGCCGCCAAACAAGCTATATTTTGATTGGACCATGGTGGCCATGTTTTTTGACGGATCAACTTACCTTGAACAAACCTTAAGTGCGCTTAGTCGCTAATCATATCTGTCAAATTTCGACCCGATCCCTTCAGCGGCTCTGGAGAAGAAATCATTTTCGCTATAACTAGGGATGGTCGATGTCATCTACTTTGACTTTATGAAAGCATTTGATAAAGTCCCACACAAATGTCTTCTTAAAAAACTAACCGCATATGGCATTGACGGAAAACTATTAAAGTGGATCCAGTCATTTCTAATCGGAAGGCGGCAAAAAGTCGTCATTAATGGAACATATTCCAAATTACTAAATGTGACCAGCGGCATACCGCAAGGCTCAGTCCTTGGCCCACTTCTCTTTATATTGTATATAAATGATTTGCCTGATGCAATTAAGTGTGGGTCAGAAATATTCCTGTTTGCTGACGATACAAAACTATTCAAATCAATTCTTAATAAACCAGATTGCGATACGCTGCAGCAAGATATAGACTCTATGTGCCTGTGGACTGAAAACTCACTCCTAAAACTTCATCCAGACAAATGTAAAAGTATCAGAATTTCTTCAAGAACCACAGTTCCCCATGTCTACACAATGGACTCTAACCACCATACTCTAGAGTATTCCCCCAGTGAAAAAGACATTCGGGTTGTAATTGGTGAAAAATTTAGTTTCAACCAACACATAAATGAAAAAATAAACAAAGCCAATCAAATCATGGGACTAATTAGACGCACGTTTCAATTGCACAATGAAAATGTTTTTGCTGAGCACTAAGAATAAACAATTAAAATTATAGAAATGTAGCGTGATAGTTCTTTTAGAATTTTACTGTTAATTCTGAGTGTCTAAAATAACCCAATTGAAAACTACCTCCAATTGAAAATACCCTCCACTACCCTACTATACATGGGCATATGTATTTATGACATTTCGACCATATACCAATTCGTCCTATTTATTTAGTAATAAAACTTGTCTGCGTTCGCTTATAGGCAACGCCTATTTTCATATTACTTTAATGATGTCATAGTATAAGGCTGCCAAATTTGGTAATTATTTTTCAATATATAAAAGAGGCTGCCCCCGCCTACTAATAAATAATCTTGGATCTAATCTATAATACGAAAACTGGTATTTACGTGGGCATATGGATGTGTCCTGTATAACTGTGCTTGGTTGATTTGTCTTGAATGTCACCTGTTTATTGTTGACAATCATCAACTATAAATATGTACAAAAAAATACAAATTAACATTCAGAAATGACGGAAAACTTATGTCAAGTTCAGTTCAGTCCAGTTTACGTAGATCCCTCCTATGTACAGGAGCACCTCCGATTGGAGTATAAAAGACCACCGGCTCACGTACACGATTCAGGTCAATCTCATTTGTCTTAACTGTTCGTATATGGTTTAGTGTGTATAGATACTGTCGAATCAGAGCTCCTATTCTGGTAAGACTCAATTGTGACAGCTCCAAATAAGATTTTGGCGCTAAGACAATCCCCGCTAAGACGTAAAATAACAGGCAACATAATTACAGGAAGCCACGTCGCTAATGGGCAGGCGCTATAACAACAGAATGAATGCAGTACTTACAACAAATGCGCGGAATTGTCTCCCTTTGAGCCAATCAGAAAGCGTGTTATGTCCGGTTAGATTTCCACGTAGTATTGGCTTTAGATACTAGATCAGTCTGTATTTGACCACAGAGTCTTTCATACTTACTTCTACTCTGTTTTGTCAGTCGAAATTTTGTTTCTAAAAATTTGAATATCTGAAATTAATTCAAAATTTTCGCCATTTGTTATCTTCATAGTCATCATACGATAAGTGCACTTAGTTTGCGCTCATATTCATCCTAGGCTATTTAAATTTGTATATGCCTATAACTAAATTCGGACGTAGCCAAATAAGCTTTCTTAGCGCATGATTGAATACCTGATGATGAAAGAATACGATGTCAAATATTCTTCCCTTTTTAACTTTAAAACATTGTTGAACTGTTGGAATATTTATTTTTAAAAACATCTGATAATTTGAGATTCTGTCGTGTATAGAAAGATCGTCCTCAGTACAACTCGCCCTACTTCTAACTCGTCCTAGGTCAACTCGTCCAATTAGTGTTCGTATGCGAATATATGTGGTTATATTATATTATTCGGGATTATAGAGCATATATTATGTGATTAATACAATGCTATTTGATAATCACATAATATCAGTGCTCTGTTATCCCGAATGATATAACATAACTACGTATATTCATATATACATTACTGGGACGAGTTGACCTAGGACGAGTTAGAAGTAGGGCGAGTTGTACTTAGGACGGGATGTATTTAGGACGAGTTGACTGGATACCATTGTTTTGCTATGAGTCCAAACATGATGAGTTAGCGGAGTACACATATCACACAGGTTCGTCTGGATTAAAGGCAGGTATTTTCGCCTAGCGTCTTCCATGGCACTGCACGTGGACAGGAAATGTGTGCTGTCTTCTGGTCCATCATGACACAGGAGGCAGGTAGGATTAACCGTGTGCTTGTTGAACTTGGCTCTATTCGATTGCAGGATGTAGCAGCCCGTTAGGAGCTGCAAACGTACAGAGAGAGAGAGAGAGTGCGGATATCGCGAGGACATGTAGTTAGTGATTCAACAGATGGATGTGGAGTCATACAGCTGGCTGGGTACGCGTGAAGATACTGCAGTGTCGAATATAACTGTGATTGCTGATGTAGTTTGGTGGACCATAGCTCATTTACGCATGTCTTCACGATCCTCTTCCAGGGTCCTTTGTCAGGTTGGTTCTTTTTGTACACTGGAGTCAGTATGCATGCTTTCAGGACAGTTGGGATAACTTTCAACCGTGCAATGGCATTGAGAATGTGTGTGAGCAGAAGTATAATCATGTGTAAACAAGTTCAACTCGGAAACACTAGCGATTACTGACAGACCGTCACCCAAACGATGATTAGTCCAAAGTGATGCGCATGCGTAATCCATGATTATCCATAGAGTATTTGACCAATCAGCGTTTGGGTGACGGTCTGTTATTAATGGCTAGTCTCGCTAACCATAGTCAGTTTGATGGTGTTGTTGTTTGGATCATCATCCTCTTGATAGGAGCACCCACATACAGCTGTCCGTATAAGTCTATTGACACAAAGGTCTAATTTTCTAGTGAGGTGTTCAATGTTGAGAAACAGGTCAGGGCAATTTGGCAGGGCATCTGTAGTGGTCAGAGCAGTACAGTCGATGATGAGTTGTAGTAGGAGGTTGTCGTCTCCACAGAGGTGTATCCATACCGCAGGACCCAATGCATCTATAAGCAGTGCCTTCAGTTCTGACAGATAATGTCGTCTATGTGAATGTAAGGCACCACAGTGCATCATAAAATGTGAGTAGTCCTCTTCTGCTGATTGACAAAGGCGACATATGGAGGTGACACCGTTCCGACTGAATTTGCTAAGTGTAGCTTGAACCAGGTATGTTCCGGTGATAAGACGTGCTTTGATCACGCTTCTTTTAACATTCTTTGTATCATCCACGACTGAGTGTACTGATGGGTGGAGCTTTCTAATTGACAGAATGCTAACATTAAGATTTGCTAATGTGCTTTTCAGACTACATTCGCCTTGCAGTATCCTATTCCAGTAGTTGTCAATGGCATGGTATACAGATGATTTCCAGGCAGTCTTGGTCGGTGTGCTCTGGATAAGTTCTACTATTGGTGGTAGGTCATACTCAATGAGTAGCTTGTTTATGTATGTGAACCACCTTCCCACGTTTTCTGCTTTCAGTGCCAGTGGCCGCACAAGGATGTTCAGAATGGCCTCATTATGGCTTCTAAGTATGTTTCCTAATGTTGTTTATTGTCTTAGATGGAGTTCGGCTGTAATCGGTTGTGCACCAGGTAGTAAATATACGCCACACTTGGCAGTACGCATTGGAAGTGCTTGGATTTTTCTCAGGATATCAACAAAGAAATTCACTAGCAGGTCGAGTTGTTTTTTCTGCAGAACAAACACCTTCAGACCATACATTAAGCGTGGGATAACATATAGCGACAATATGTGGTATCATGTCTTGTGAAATATTCCGTTTGTGCCATGAAGCCCCGTACTGGTGAGGCTATACAGTGTTCTTCTTGTGCATGATATGCGGTCCTGAACGTTAACAGTCTGTTCTTGTGAGAAGGTACGGATTAATCATAGGTGTGTAACTGTTGGTGATACTGGTACATCTATGTGACCGAGGTGCCATTGCATTATTGAGAGATGTGTTGCAGGTCTATTTGGTTTAAGTTTGAGGATAATTGTCGATTTCTCTGGGTGAATGCTATATCGTTCTCGAACTGAGTATTGATAGGCTATGTCGAGCATACATTGTAGTTCTTCACTTGAGGTGCTAATAAGGGTTACATCGTCTGCGACTGTTGGGCATCCCATGTATTGGGTACCTATGAACATCCCAAACTGTGCTGACTCGAGTTGGTTCAGTAAGCCGTTAATATATACTTTGTATAAACCAGTGGAGAGGATTCCTCCTTGACGAACTCCTTGCTGAATTGGGAATGGCTGACTTAGGCACCTTTTTCATTTTACTGTCACTGTTAATCCGGAATACAGGTTATCAATGGTCTGTAGCTGATGAAGATTGATACCCTGTTCGTACAGCTTGCACTTTAGTGATGAATGAACTACAACTTCAAATGCTTTTTGGGTGTTGAGTAATGCAATATATTGAGAACTACCTTGATCCTTGCATTCGCGCATGGTTTCTGAGAGTACTAGCCTGGCCATAATGGGGGATAATCCTTTAATGAAGCCAAATTGTAAGCTTGATTGGGATGTTGGTAGCTGAGATGTGATCTTTCCTAAGATGACATGTTCAAAGATCTTCCTGATTGAAGTTACTGTTATACCTCGGTAATTGTTTGGATCGGATTGGTCCTATCCACGTTTATAGACAGGTGTTATTATTCCACTTTTGAATATGGCAGGGATCTGTTTCGTGGCAATTATAGTGTTGAACAGTCGTGTTAGGTGAGGAACAATTATGTTACCGGCATTGCGAAAATGTTCAGCTGAGAGAGTAAACTCATCTGGGGATTTTCCGGCGTAAAGTTGCGCATTTGCGGCGGAGATCTCACTAGTTTTGATGATAGGGCATTCCTGATAATTCTGGCTGTAGCTTTGCTGAAGAAGCTTCAGATCTTGACCTGTTTGTTCTTGATAGTCTTGGTCGAATTTTTCATTCTGAGAGGGTACTGCAAGGTCCTCGTAAAAAGTTGCAAAGCCGCGGCACTGTTCCTGTACATTTGTTGTACGTATCCCATCAATGGTGAGGGAGTCTACTTCATTGCACTTCACTCGGACTCTGTTGATGAGTTTATAGAAATTTGGCAAATCCTGTTTAGCCATTATCCTGTCATAGAATGATTTTCGTTCAACCGCGACTTCAGTCCTCTGTTGAGAACGTAGTTGTTTGCTTAGAAGTCTGCGTTCCATATGGAGTGGGTGATCCGATCCTGGCCTTCCTTCGCCTAACCAGTATTTATGGAGTTCCTTCCCATGCATGAGTAGTTTCATCACTTCAGGCGATGCTTTCCACTTAGGGCCATTTATTTTGACCTGCTTTGTTGGAACTATTCTTCTTGTAGTATGTGTTATAGCTTTCTGGATGCCACTGATGATATCATTCGGGTAGAGTATTGAGATTTGTTGTTTACTTTGTCCAGTTCCTCTGCCAGTGCGATCTGATATTCATGCTTGTCCACTTTTGACCATTCCAATTCGTGAATAGATGCCGATTTTCTCTTAATGCTGGGGAGCCTAGTAACGCTTACTGGAATATCGCTCGATACTGGAACATGTGTAGAAGTATTATTGGGATGCATACTGCTAATAAGTACATTTGATAGGGTTTCGACTCATGTGCTAAAGAAATAATCGATCTGCAGGCAGTTCTTCCCATTAATATAGGTTGGTTTGTCTGCAATGTTACTGACGGCAAGTCTGTGTTCGCTAAGGAATTGCTGTAGCAGGGCATCAGATTTATTCCTTCTAGACAATATGGTACCATTAATGTCACCACACCAGATAATGTGGTGAGAGCTATTGTAATCCTCTATCAGTGTGTGGATGATATCCAAAGATTCCGAATACTTGCTCGCCGAGGCTATGTAACCTGATGTGGGCATGTATGAGCTGATCAAAAGATATGGTTTAGGTTCTGAGACAATTTGGACAGCAGTGATGCGCTCATTTCCTTCATGGTTTACTGATCATGCGCAGTTGCTATGCCCCATCAAACTTGATTTTAGTCGACTGTCGTTCGCTGGTACCCGGTTCCCTTTTCAATTACTATTGCAGAGAATTTGGAGCCGGGTACCAGTCTCCATAAACCCTTTCTGTCGTCTGTTCTAATGAGCTACGAAAATGGGTTATTTTTGTCCGCTAAGACGTCAAAAAGCGCCCATATGGCATAAAGTGGGAAGGAATATGGGCTTGGGAACATCGACATGCAATGGGAAAGCATAATTTGGAGGAAGCCACCTGTGACGACCTGCTCCGAGCCATGAAAATCGACGAGCGACAGGAGGAGAGCATGGAGGTAAACATGGTGGGTCCCGGGGAGGAAAAGGAGATCTGGAGCGTAGTTAGCACGCTAAAGAAACAGATTGCTCAACAGAGCAGAATGGTTGAGCAATTGTGTGGGTTGGTAAGCGACCTACAGCTAAGAGAGCAGTAGCCGGCGACTAGGGCCGCCAAGCCCGAGAAGAGAACCCCACCGCCGGCAAAACCACGTACACCACCGTCGCTCAGACCAGTTAGGGCAGGGAAAGACTTGCAAAACATTACCTGCCATAACTGTGGCCGGGTAGGCCACTACAAAAGCGACTGCCGTCAGGCGATGCAGCCGCGAGAGGAAGTCGCCCGGAAGCCCGCCCCGCATCCCAAGCAGCCGCCACGAGCACCGCCCGTGACATGTTTTAGTTGTGGAAGAGAAGGACACATGGCCCAGAATTGTTTTGGGGCATACATGAACCTGCAGACAACTCCTGCCGAAACGATAAAGTGTTTCGGGTGTGGCAAAGACGGCCACTACGTGAGGGACTGCCCATTAAGAGGCCCGCCGCAGAATGGTCCCGCATGGGGCCAGCAACAGAGTCCACCCGCACGAAGGGCCATCAAGCGACCACGCACCGAGGACATGGACATCGGCATCGTCGACCGACAGCAGCGGGAGAAAAATATAACACCCCGTGACTGTTCGCATAACCTCCGAAAGGACATGAACAATCAGTTTCGTGATCGGGACGAATATGAAGACCGCGATGGATTCGTATTGACCGGTGAAGGGACGGATACTGGTGCTAGTACATCCTTGATTCGCAAGGATATATGGCGTAGCATGTTGAATGCTAGGCCATTAAAAAGGGCGAAGACGCTCTTGGCAGTAAATGGTTCCCCAATAGAACTTTTGGGGGAGACCCAGGTAAAATTTAATAATGCCCAACCTATTCCGAGTACGGTGGTAGCGAGAATGAGGCATGAATGTTTGCTGGGTTCGGATGCTTTGCACTTGGGAAATGCAAAGATTGACTATCGGGTCAAAGTTGTAGTATGGTTTGGCCAGATATATCCCTTTGGATATCCCTATAGGGAACAGACGAATTATGTGTATGAGAGTTGTAAAGAAACGACCGGATATAAAGCTATCGACAAAGTGCTTTGATACAACTTTGATACGGCTCGTCCAAACACTTTAGAATTGGTCCCCAAAGTGAAGTGTATGGTACCAACAGGAGATGCGTTTCCTATAAGGCAGAAAGCCTACCGTCTACCGCTTGCCAAGCAGTATATAGTCAAGAATCAAGTGGCTGAAATGCTGGCGGCGGGCGTCATAAGACCGTCATCGTCACCCTGGGCGTCGCCCATTACGTTAGTGCCCAAGAAGGATGGGGACATGAGATTTTGTGTTGACTACAGGAAGTTGAATTCTATATGTCGCAAAGACAGTTATCCATTATCGAATATAACCGATAATTTTTACTCGATGCGCGGCGCAACGAGATTTTCGACTATGGACTTGAAGTCTGGCTATTGGCAGATACCAATGGACAGCCAAGACATAGAGAAAACAGCGTTCGTTTGTAGTGAAGGTTTGTTCGACTTTGTTCGGATGCCTTTTGGTTTTTGCAACTCAGGTGCCGTATTTCAGAGGGCAATGAACGATATTTTCCGTGAATTCGTGGGAAAATATTTGCATGTTTTTGTTGATGATGTAGTCGTATATTCGAGAAACCCGGCTGAGCATGCACAGCATTTGCGTAAGATTATGCGACGGATTCAGGACTACAATTTGCAGGTTAAGAAAAAGAAATGCGAGTTTGCCCGTAAGTCTGTGGACTTGTTAGGATATCGCATTTCCGCACAAGGAGTAGCTCCTCAGGTACAAAAGGTCAAGGTCATAAGGGAAATGTCACCGCCCCGCGACGTGGGAGAGGTGAGAAGTTTCCTGGGCGCTACAGGTTATTACCGCTCTTGTGTGCAAGGCTATGCCGAAATTGCTAAGCCTTTGATAGAATTGACTAAGAAGTGCAAACGTTTCGGATGGGGTAAGGAGCGTTTAAGAAATTACAAAACTTGCTGTGTAGTGAGACAGTTCTTGCCTATCCGAATTTGAATGCTCCATATAAGCTTTATACCGATGCGTCTAGCTATGCGATAGGTGCGATATTGGTACAGGTAAATGATAAGGGTATAGAACGAGTGATACAGTACGTAAGCTCGACCCTGAAGGACAGGCAGCTAAACTGGCCCATGATAGAAAAGGAAGCTTATGCTGTGATATATGCATTAAAGAAGCTTAGGCCTTATCTATTTGGCACGCAGTTCACCGTGTATACTGACCACAAACCCCTAAAGAGTTTGTTTGTGGGAGAAGTTAAGAACACGAAAGTGCAGCGCTGGGCGGTGCTGATTGCCGAGTACGGATGTAAGATTGAATACATCCAAGGCTCGAAGAATATTCGAGCGGACATGTTGTCCAGGTTGCGTCGTCCAGTGGAGATCGCCACCTTAGACACAGGCGATTTTGTCATACCGGATGTAGACGAGGGTGCATTACCGCATGTCCCTCTCGAGGTATTCGACATTCCCTACGACGAGTTGTGTGCCGAACAGACCAAGGAATACCCGGAGTTGTTCAAGAACACCCCGGAGGAGTATATGGTCAAGAACAGTATTTTATATTCTTTAATTACGCCTTCAGCGTTGGACGCTGAGTACCCCCAAATCATGTTACCTACCCGGTTCCGTGAGAAAGTGCTCCGGATGGCTCATGAACGAGCCGGTCACCAAGGGCTGCAGAAGACCATCGGTATGGTAAGAGATTCGTTCGTGTGGACGTCTTTGAGAAAAGACGTGGTACGTATGCTAGGGACGTGTACGACGTGCCAGGTCAACAGACCTGTCAACACTCGACCATGGTACAGTGAGATGCCCATGGCCAATTATCTGAGCCAGATAATCGGCATGGATCTGATAGGTCCACTGTTAGAGTCGAGTAAAGGTAATGTGTATATCATGACGATAGTCGATCACTGTTCGGCGTGGGTGGAGGCATATCCGATCCCAGCAAAGACGTCTCAAAATGTTGAAGACAAGTTTTTCAATGAGTACGTCGCCCGTCATGGTGTCCCTGAGATATTGATAACAGATCAGGGAAAAGAATTTTGTTCTAAATCTCTGGAGGAGAGATTCAGGGAACATGGGATCGATCATAGACGATCGAGTCCCTACCACCCACAAACTAACGGGCGTACCGAGAGGTTTAATCGCACCCTTAAGGATTTGATCTAGAAAGGGGTTAACATCGCTTCTCGCACATGGGAGGACGAATTGGGTGCGGCATTAACAGCTTACCGCAGTACTCGTCATTCCACTACTGGTTATACGCCATTTTATCTGACATACGGTCGACGGGCGAGACTGCCATTCGCTATTCCTATAGATGCATCGCAGGATTTGGGTGAGAGACTGACCTGTCTCAATAATGCCTTTTGTTATGTCAAACCGTGGAAATAAATATGTTCTTATGCTAATTGATCAGTTCACCAAATGGGTGGAATGCTATGCGATTCCAGACCAAGGGGCTGAAATAGTAGCTAAAACATACGTTGAACGGTTTGTTACCACATTGGGTTGTTCTTACTACCTACATACTGACCAGGGTAGGGATTTTGAAAGTGCCCCATTCAAGGACGTATGTAAACTTCTGGATGTATCCAAGACCTGCACAACTGCATACAGACCTTGCTCTAATGGACAGATTGAGCATATTAATCGCACTGTTTTTCAGTCCATAAGGTGTTATCTTCAGGATGATGGTCGTCAGAAAGATTGGGATGAATGCATCCCATTTATCGCTGGAACTATCAGGGCCAAAGTGAATCAACAAACTGGTTTTACGCCAAACATGATGATGCTTAGACGTGTGGTCCTACAGCCTGTTGATGTAATGTGCAAACCTCCCATGCATGACACATTACTGGTACCATCAGCAAGCGGTTATGTTCAGAAGTTACAAAAGATCCTGGAAACCACCCACAAGACTACAAGGGACAGTTTAGACATGACCCAATTGCGTAGAAAAGGGACTATGATGTCCGTCTCCATCAACATTCCTACAAACTTGGCGACGTTGTTTATTTAGCTAATTCTGCTACCAAAATAGGCCAGTCCAGTAAGTTAAGACCACCCTGGATTGGACCGTTCATTGTATATACTAAGCTGTCACCAGTATTGTATGGAATAAAATGTCAGAGGCGTAAAATGATTGTACACCATGCTCGTTTAAAACTATGCCAAGACAGAGCTTTACCGCTGTGGGCCCAACGCCTCAAACGTCATATGATCTCTGGACAGTTCGAGAGTCAGTCCTCTGTGGACAATGGAGATGACGGTGGTTTATCTGAGGATCTGAATGAGACAATTCCTTGCGGTATTGAGGATGAGGACTTGAAAGAAATCATTCTCTACGGTATTGACGAGACTTTCCTGACCCAACATGCTAGACCTGATGGTCATCTCTCTCCTAGTGGCATGAATCGCCAGGCCCGAGGAGAATTCCACCATCCCTCTCCTAGTGGCATGAATTGCCAGGCCCGAGGAGAATTCCATCATTCCTCTCCTAGTGGCATGAATAGTCAGGCCCGAGGATGTTCCAATGCACCAATTAGTCGAGCGGCAAGAAGACACGGTCGACTTCCTGCTAGACTTGTGGATTATGACCTTGACCTTTGAATAGGTCGACGTTATTGTACATAGTCCTGTCCCTAATTTGTCTCTCAGACGTCCTTGATGTGTTTCTTTGAGACACTTGTTCATCGTATTTCGCATATGTCAATATTTGTAGTTAATGCGAGTGATGTTAATCCATTTGCCCACTTCTTCCTTTAATTGGACTTTTAAGTTGTTAACTTTTCGCATATCAATGTTCCTTGTTTCCATTGTATCAGTAATCTTAATAGGTTAATAGTGTATATTACTTTCATCTCTTCACACCTAGTATTTAACCCTGAGAATAATAATCCTCCGTGGCAAGGCTACACTGGCCCGTAGATTATAATTCTTGTAGTTTTAGATATTCTTCTGTAAGGTGTAATTTTAAATCTGCATTAATACTAATTCAGTTCAGTCATCACTCACCTTTGATAATTCATAAATAGGTGCTAGAGTGACATTCCTTAATTCCTAAATAAAAAAAATGTCCACCTATAGTGTAGTTTAGCTTTGTTAAGAGTCGGTCATATTGGTTTTACAAATCGTTTAATTGAATACTTTCATGACACTAAGCTACTTATTCCCAAGTCATTATTTGTAGTAGTGTCACAGTATAAACATTATAAAACTAGCTAATTGTGAAATCCGTTAGCAGTCTCAGATGCGCTGAGGCTGCCTGATAAACCAGTTATAAGTCTTAGATGCCAGGACGGATATGGGGTCAGCGAGAGTTGCCCGTTGCGAACCCGCAAGGACGAGCCGCAAATAGATATTTTAGATATATATAATAATAATACTTGGTGATAAGTGTTGCGTGCCCGTTTATTTAGCCGGGGTACACAAGTAATTCGGTGTGATTAATAAAAACATACCTCATAAGGGTATGTTACATAGGTAATATTTATATACCTTGTCCTTTTGTTATTATATTTTTATTTATATTTATAAACTTAAATTGTGGTACGTTGGAGCTTGGGTGTTCTTTGCGGAGATTATGATCATCCGCACTAATGGGAACACCCATGCGAGCTATTGTTTAGGATCATATACTAAATAAAGTTATAGCATGCACCGTAATATTAATAATAAAAAGAGCACAAAAAAAGAAAGGCCTGAAAAATAATTCCAGGTCGAAAATTGAAAAACTAAAAGTATGCCTCCCCTCCTCTTGGCACCCCTATGTGCTCTGTCTCTTGAATACACGTCTATGCGTCACTACTCCTCTCCGGCCACGCGCCTACCCAGGAAGTCTATGATTCCCGCCTAGCGTACGTCCGTGCGTCAATCCATCATGCGCGATCGTTTGCCACAGATGTCAAACTAGGAGGGGGTGGTGTAGTTCGGATCGACCGGTCGGGTACCGGCCGTACCAGCTAAGCTGGGTAAGTGCCGCCCGTCTAGGATCCGTTTCCTGAACACGCCCCTCTGGGTAGAGCTATAAGCGTATATAGGCCTATGGGAGAGAGAGCATGTCTAAAAACGACTAAGTTCGTTAAAACGCATTATGCGCATGTGCGCGCCGGGACGTTGTTTCTATGGAGCGCGTAGTTGTGACCTAGATAGGATGGCGCTTATAGTGTACCGAGCTGGTACTCTGTAATCCTTATTGATTGTCTGTTCCCGTTAAATCTGGCATTAATCAAGACTAGAATTCGATGGGCTTTCCAAATCTGTAAACCATTTCAAAATCGGTTAAGAAATTTCTGAGTTATCCAGGAAAAAACCCTTCTTGATTATCTTCAAAAATATTGCCCTGACGTTATAACCACGTGGACGTAAAGCTTCTAGAATGTTCTAGAACGCTCAACGACGCTATTATTAGCTGTGCGCTGATTGGCTGTTGCTCGAACGATGATTGGATGAAGCCTGCGCCTGTGACGTCACGGAGAGTATAAAAGGAGAAGCGATCCAGTGATCGAGAGCATCCTCGGCTAGGGGCCGAACAGGTTGGCCTGTACTAGCTACGATCGACAGATATTACGCATATGACTTCAGTTTCCGTCGTGTTTCCGTAGCTACCAGTAGCCAACCCACTGCACGAAAACAGTTTTTGTAACTCCCCATCTGCGGGAGTAATTTGGAACTTTAGATAATCGTTCACAAATACTACATCTACATTCGGGACACAAACATGTGGTGAGACCTTTGCAGCCTGAATATGTGAGTCTACAGATGTAGAGGCAGGATGTTCTTTGATGGATGACTTGCTGGATCTGCCGGCCACACCTAAAAGTGGTATTTCAAACGACGCCGCACCAATCGTGTAGGTTCTTTCAACTTTCGACCACAGCAAGTAACCTCTGCCCGGTGCATCTTCAGAGCTGGTTGACGTACCCAGCACCGTGAAGCTTTGTTTTGTATCTTCATTTGCCTCTAACAACCCCCGCTAGTGATTGTTGTTTACACCTTCCATCCGTGCCATCGGTGTACAGGAACTTTCTTCACCACATAGTACTATTGTATCTTTTACTGACTGCTCGTTAGACATTCTATTAGGCCTACAGCACTAAGTGATGTCCTTCCCCCGCCATGAACGTTCTTACGGGACACTTGTTTGCAGAAAACACCTTACGGGAACCAACCTGCGGGAACCAGCCTGCGGGAACTTTCCAGCTTCTGGAGAGCGCATCATCTCACGTCGACTACGGATTGATGTGTCAATTTCACTGACATGGTAGCCTGACTTGGGAATGCCTACCAAGTATTCAAGTAACTATACTTCACCGTTTAATTATTTCTCTATATAGGCTTCGTTAATTATCTCGTATCCATATTAACGGTTCCGATGACTAAAGGGAACCGTGACGGTCTTAGGACTGATAGTTATAATTTCTGTGTTTGCTAATAGTTATTTTCATTTTCCTCAATATGTTGCTACCGCACTATAGTAGGTTCGTTAACCTGTATTACTATATATATATATATATATATATATATATATATATATATATATATATATATATATATATATATATATATATATATATATATATATATATATATATATATATCTTAATCATTGCCACCGTATTGTTTGTTCTGGTTAGATTACGTGTCTATATGGCCAGTGGCCATCCATTAAATTGTTTTGTTTAAGTTATAGCAAAACATAGGACTGCAGTGCACGTAGGAAACACTATACAGCAACATTTATATATGCAGCATTTTCTCCCGCCACCAACAATTTTTCACTGAGGTCGCTGTCCGTGCTATAACTCTGTTTAGCCCGGCATGCTACCGACTAAACCTTTTCTATTCAGCTCGATAGGATAGGTTCAAAATGATTAGAGTCAATTTCTTCATTACATACTGTGAAATATATTCTTCTCTTCCGGCAGTGCGATAATCTAGCCCCGCACTCCGGTAAGACTCATAACTCCAAGATTTTGTCTCTCTTCATATTCCTCTTAGCCTTGTGGCTTCTTAATTGTTTGGATGTCCCTATCCGCACCATGGGCTGATCCGACACTGGGAAACTATTGGGGTTTCCGAGCGGTGATGGCCAGGGTGCGGTATCACGTACACATTCACGTGTATCTTTGGATACTTAGTAGATAGTACTTTCAGCCAATGTAGGAAAGCACTGCGAAAACACATGTATTAATTATTATTTTATTTACTGACAACCCTCCCTCACCGCAGTGCAAAACTGGCAACTTGTATATAAACCTAATGTCAGGTTAAACGGTTAGTTCCATAGGACCCGGTGACGGGCGAGATACGTATTCTCACCGAATTCTGTTAAAATGTCTGGGCATGATATTCAGATCTGCCACGCCCTTACGGGAAGGACATTTACGGTGTGCATTCGTCTCTCTTACCCCCACCATAACGATAGGAGATATGGCCTAATAATGCTTTCGTGAAATGTAAACCATGTCTTGTAATGTTTCATGTGGTTGCGAAGCGGAATGTTTGGATTCTCACCCAGTTTGGAGATCCCGCTAAGTAACATGTATGAGCGCTGTCTACAGTATTGATGTCCTCGGGCATCTGTTCTCCATGACAGCCGTGTCTAATAGCTAGGTAGATATCAGCCAGTTGCGGCCTAAACTAATTCTTGTTCTGAAAACAACTAAACAGAACTAAGCAATGCAGAAGGCCAGCAGAAATAAAGCGGCAACTACTAATTCAGCAGATTAGCAATCACATAAGACGATGACGAAGGAATCCATCGGGAATCTTCCATTCCGTCTTCACGTAAAACAGTATGCACCCCTATAGTCATAATCTCACTAGGTATGGTCTTTTCTCTCTACAGCATTTTTGTTTGAAATATTAGAGTGGGCCCATTTTTGCCTACTATTCTTCTCTTGCTTTAAGCCATGGCGACACCTTCCCAAGACGGAGGCCCACGCGAGGCACTTGCCTCTCGCAAGGATTCAGCGACGACGGTCCACGCCAGGATAATACTCCTCACCCAAACTAGCACTACGAGTAGTGCCCATGTGAGGCACATCACTTTTTCGTCTGAGATAGCCTTCTTCCTTTCAGCTTAGAGGTATAAGAACTAATATTAAGTTAAATAGCTATGTCTCGTGTACGGGAGCCTTCCTTGCGGGAATACCTCTGCGCACCTACGAGTCTGTGTGGTACCTCCGGGAGCCCCATGTTTAAAAGTTCGTCTACCTTTATGTCTTGTATTTTCGTATGTTCCACCGGCCTTAGGGGCCAGTTTTTGTTTCCCACAGGGCAGTCTCGTTCAAGGTCTGTCACCCCGAGACCGTATGCTAACCAGCGTCATCACTTGTCGTGCACTTATGGCGCGGCGAGTCGACATGAGACATCGGAACGGCCTGACACTACCCAGCGAGCTACAACTTCCGCTATACATTTGGTACGTAGAAAAGCTGCATGAACAGATGAGCATCTCTGCGTAAAGCCAAATTGAAGTTTCTTCTGCGAAGAGTCAATAACTGTTCTTATCTGATTGAGGAGTTCTTTTTCAAGAATTTTCCCCACCAATGATGAGACCATGATACATCTGTAAGTATATGGAGTTGTAGCGATTTTCCCCTTTTTCAGGATTGGCATGACTATTCCAATTTTCATTCACTCCAGGATTTTTCCTTGTTAAAAGACACTGTTGATAACGATAGTAAGAACTTTGATAACTGCGGTAGAGGCAAATTTAACATGCTCTGCAGTAATACCTTAGGCAGCTGCTGCTTTGCCTTTCTTTATGGATGTTATGTGATTGTTAGTGTCATCTTCTGTGATTGGGGGAAAATGGATTCCTTCTGATGGCAAGGAGCTCACAAGCGCATGAATCATATTGGCAGAGCGTAGTGCATGATCATTGAAATTAGGGTAAAACCTAACTGAAGCTAGGTCCTCAAAATAGTTTGCCCATCCTTCAACTTCTGAATTCTCAGACTTGAATTGTTTAAATTCAATTGCAGCAGAACTTGTTGCTTTACTTCCCGCTCAGTCTTTTCGTAGAAGCTTAGACATGGATTGCTGGTCATGCATTGACATAAACATAATTTCACGATGGAGCTTATTACAGGATTCATCTGAAAGTTGACGTTGAACCTGACGAAATTTCAGTTTCGCTGGCTTTCTGTTTTGTGCCACTATGCTAGAGTAATTTGTTGGATATCCTGCATTTTCCAAGCCCAGTTAGCAACTTTTGCATTAGAAACAAATGGCTTAAGCGATGCTATCCATTTGGAGGTTGATTTACACTTCTGTTGTTTATTGTGTGTTGAATCATACTGAAAAAGCCTAATTCTTCAGTATAGAGTCGGTAGTCTGTGGTAGCACATCTGCAGGGGCATCTGCTGGAATGTCATCCAGTGCCGTTCTGAGCCTAGTTTCAGTGAGAAGTCAGTATCTTTCCTGATTTGCTTTTGACCATCTGACTTGTAGTTTGAGGGCATTGGCTTCACACACAGTGTCTTCGGATGAGACCTTTAGTGATAATGTAGCTGTCATGCTACCCATGCCATAGTGCCATGCTACCCGTGCCATACTATCATGATACCCGTGCTATAGTGGCATGCTACCAATGCCATAACGCCATACTACCAATGCCATAGTGCCATGCTACCCATGCCATAGTGCCATACTACCGGTGCCATAGTGCCATGCTACCCGTGCCATACTATCATGATACCCGTGCTATAGTGGCATGCTACCCATGCCATAACGCCATACTACCCATGCCATAGTGTCATGCTACCCATGCCATAGTGCCATGCTACCCGTGCCATACTATCATGATACCCGTGCTATAGTGGCATGCTACCCATGCCATAACGCCATACTACCCATGCCATAGTGCCATGCTACCGATGCCATAGTGCTATGCTACCGGTGCCATAGTGCCATGCTACCGGTGTCATTGTGACATGCTACCCATGCCATAGTGTCATGCTACCCATGCCATAGTGTCATGCTACCTGTGCCATAGTGCCATGCTACCCATGCCATAGTGCCATGCTACCCATTCCATAGTGTCATGCTGCCCATGCCATCGTGTCATGCTACCCATGCCATAGTACCATGCTACCCATGCCATAGTGTCATGCTACCTGTGCCATAGTGTCATGCTACCCATGCCATAATGCCATGCTACCAGTGCCATAGTGTCATGCTACCCATGCCATAGTGACATGCTACCCATGCCATAGTGCCATGCTACCCATGCCATAGTGTCATGCTACCCATGCCATAGTGTCATGCTACCTGTGCCATAGTGTCATGCTACCCATGCCATAGGATCATGCTACCCATGCCATAGTGTCATGCTACACATGCCATAGTGTCATGCTACCCATGCCATGGTATCATGCTACACATACCATCGTGTCATGCTACACATGCCATAGTGTCATGCTACACATGCCATAGTGTCATGCTACACATGCCATAGTGGCATGCTACATATGCCATAGTGTCATGCTACACATGCCTTAGTGCTGTATTAATCGGGCCATAGTGCTATGCTATTCATGCAATAGTGTTGCAGACCAGTATAT
Organism: Chaetoderma sp. LZ-2023a; assembly: GCA_034401795.1. NCBI lineage: Eukaryota > Metazoa > Mollusca > Caudofoveata > Chaetodermatida > Chaetodermatidae > Chaetoderma > Chaetoderma sp. LZ-2023a. Next base: position 103,588,574 of record CM067371.1, read on the forward strand.
TCCAGGGATTGTACTACACAACTAAAAAGAAGTGTCATCCCGCCCGGCACAAGAACCACAAACACAGTGCCAGTGCTGGCGCGAATTAAAAACGGGATCCGGAATTGATCAATTCCGGATCTACGGATATCTGTGAAATTACTGATCTGATTTGACTGAAATTTAACACCACAGTGTACGAGCTTAAATGTTATTCTGTGGGAACTGAATCTTAATTTTTGGCACCTATCATACTTGTGTTTGACATTGTAGGCCCTATGTAGATTAGAAAAAAAATACTTGAAGCTATAATCGATGTGATAACAACAGCGAAAAATGCTCTTTATATGCAAGTGTCATTGAAACTCTTTCGGGGCCGTGATGGGCCCCTTCCTAAATACTAATGCCAGGCAGTTTCATTTCCTGAGCTGTATTTTTTAATCATTGGATATATTAACCTTCATCAAGCTGATTATTAGAGATGCACGCGACAGTACAATGGAAATTGATTTCAGACCTTTTTGACGTGTAGGATGACGTCATAATCAATTATGTCATAAATGACGTAGATAACTACACCACCACGCTGCTCATTCCAGTAAAACGCATTCGGTTCGTAAAACGGGATTTGGTTTGTAAAACTGGATTCGATACATTGCAACAACATTGATTGGGTAAGTAAACTTAAATATTTTCCTTTATGCAGTTTGAAAACCTCAGCTTAGATTAAGCAAATATGAAACAGAATGCATCCTATCCATGATGTTTAAACTTGAGCTTTACAGGTGTTATAATAATGATGTGGTCATGATTTGGTTTCGAAAGTAGTGACAAAGTTTTTGGCTTTCTCTTCAGATATCTTTCAAACGATTGTTTTCAAGATATGTCATCAAGCACATATAGGTTGATCTATTCACTACACATATAGGGTATACACCACAACTCTGGCTTCTCTATAACATATCGAAAATCGCATATGAATGTGACAGCTATGGAGAAAATGGGTAAAACGGGATTCGGTCATCGTAAAACTGTATTAGGTTTTGAGTAAAACTCCATTCAGTTCACGGGAGTGGATGAGTAAAACGGGATGTAGTTTTTTAGCACACAATTCTGGCAAAAATACTTTTAGTAACATGTATGTAAAGAGTTATTCTTACATTGCACGTCTACTGGTCACGTGCAAATACTGTCAATTAAGTTCGGGCTTGCATCTTGGAAACAGTAGTCAATAATGGAATCATGAAATCCCGTGACTTAATTGCATACTTAGCATAAATGGCAGGGGTTGTGGTTGGCAAAATTAGTGTAACTATTTGCTTTATTATCACAATACAAACTGCAGGGTCGGCCATGAGGGCAGGCAAATTGTGTGACAGTCTAGGGCGCCACTACTGGTTACATTTGGTCAAGAAAATAAAAATATTTGCTTTTTGAATCTCCAATTGAAGGGCAAGAGAAGACTTTTTGTAAATTTACCGCCTGAGTGACTGAAAATCGCGTTCCAGATTATAGTCCCGTTACGGGTTATCAGATCACTTTGAAACTTCATAGGGTGCTTGGACTACGTCTGGAGAAGAAACCTATTGAAATCTACGATAATCTGAAATCCAAGGTAGCTGCCAGTCAAGGGCGGCCATCTTGAAAGTTATTTTATTTAATTGGATATTTGACGATAACACCATTACCATTTTCGGATCCGTCTTAAAATTCATATGATGATGCGGGTAGGCCTGAGGAAGAAACTGATCGAAGTCGACGATGATCCGATATTCAAGATGGCCACCAATCACAGGCGGTCATCTTGACAATTTGCTTCTAGATGGCTCCGTTACCGTTTATTGGATCACTTTGAGACTTTATAGGGTGTTTGTAATAGGTCTGAATAAGACAGATATCGAAATCGACCAGCCATCTTGAAAATTGGTTTCTGGATGATAACTCTATTACCGTTTATCGAATTACTTTGAACCCGCATATGTGACTGGACTATGTCTGGGAAATAAACTTATTGAAATCGACGATGATCTTCCACATAGTTTATGACTTTTAGACATAATACATAAATAATATCATCTTCAACATGAATCTTAGTTATTAGGCTACTAACACTATGTTCTATATATAAAGAAAGACTGTCTGAAGCGGAATACAAATTATTGTGGATCTGCTATGTTTTCGCCGGAAAAAATATGTCCTCAATGGCCTTGTATTTATCGATCGTATACACATAATGGTCATATGTTAGGTTTCCAAGCAATAAGATGTCTTTTCTAGCAAGACTAGACACTATACTAGATACATGTTTTATTCAACTTAATGTCACACACTTTCTTAACGGGATCAGCGCGGATAGCTAAGCATTTTCACAGAAATGTGACGCCGAATAAAGTAAAATCGAATTGATATGGCAATGTGGTGTACTCAATCGCATTTGTGAAGAGTAAAACCACACCATCCCCACCCACCCCCACCGCCACCCCAACACCACACCCCAACCCCACCCACTCACCCTTCCCTGCTCTCCTTCGTACCCATGCTCGTTCATAGCCAGTGAACAGGAAGCAAAGCCTGTTGGCTCGTACTCTAAAGGCGAACACATGCAGGTCGGTATCTGAGACTCAAATGAACATTTCTACTATCTACTGCTGCATAGGTAACGCATAAATTGCAATAAATATGCGTCGCCATTAATTGGTATGACTGTAATTATAGCAGAATATAATATAGGCTCTACTTGTTTAAATCGCGGGTCATCGGTTGTTCACTGATTTGCTTAAATTAGGATAACTCAAGTGGACCGTGGATTTATGATGATATTGACCGAATCACGCTAATTATCTTTGAAAACAATTCCTCTGAAAGAGATTGCTACTTTGAAAGTCACAACGTCATTCAGTCAAAACGGTATTTTTAAATATGGATGTGTCAGTTTCAGCTGCATTCGAGTAAGCTTCATACATATCCATATTAAGACATGATTCTGATGTCATGATTGAGAGGGGGGGGTGTGTGTGTGTGTGTGTGTGTGTGGGGGTGGGTGGGGTGATTACATGGCCGAAAACTGACCATGGGGTGATTACATGGCCGAAAATTGGCAATAGACACATGCCGTCAGCTATCAACTTAGCATGCATCAATCAGCATCCAGTCAATCAATTGTCATTCAGTGTGATGCTTTCACACATGTGTGAACTTAATTTTCCTGTAGTGGTTAACTTTATATAGTAGCGAAACTGGGGGCACAATGCTCTGTTGGTCATGGTGTGGTGCTAATTTGGTGTATGTGTGACGCATTCTAGGTCTCGGCTTGTCGATCTTTGTGTTGCCACCGGAGTTCTCTTTGGCGAAGTTAAAGCTGAAGGCCGAAAAGTGAACCCTGCTATCACAGTCGAAATGAATACCAGTTTTGGTGTTCTCATATGGAAAGATGGCGAGTTCTCATGCTGTTTGGGTGTGTGTGCACAACAATTTACACCGTCTCATCCCACCGCCCCTACAGTTATTTTCCCTTTTTGGACAATCTGTCTCGAGAGATCTCACGAACAACATTGCCCCTGCCCCCATGGCTACAGGAGTTCCCATCTTGCTGTATGCCATGCACCGCTCCAGTGCTTGAACGATCCTTACAAAACAGTCTTGAAAAAGGGGTGAACTGCAGGTTTGTAGTGCAGGCCGTGCAAGTGCTGAGGTTGTTAGAATGCAAAAGGACGGGTTTGCACCAAATTCCTAATGGTTTTACTAAAGACTGGTGCCTAGTCGAAAAGAAGAGCAGAAGTTCTTTTAAGAAAATGTTTTGCTATAAGGCTAAGCAAAGATAGATTACACCAAGTTGGTTGAACCCTGGGGTTGTGCACACTTCTTAGTTTACACAAGTAATCCTCAGTTAGCAAACAACTTGACACGCTCTTAAGATTTATATCGGCTAAATAACTCAACAACCAGCTTACAATTTCTTACTACAATGCTAAGACAGGGTTTAAATCTTCCCACTAACGTTTCGTATCAAGGACAACTTATATACAAGTCAATTGAAAATTGACCGGATGAATTACATCAAACTTGGTATAAATTGAAAATAAATGTCAACTAAGCAACCTATACAATGGCTAACTCAGAGACTAAGTTTAGATCATAAATAATCTGGCAACAGTTAACTTATGTCCAGATTTTTGTACCGTATGTGTTAGCAATTTAGCGCACTATCTGGCAATAACGCCTACAGTTATTTTTGGAAATGTTGCACTGGTAACAATCTGGCAACCGTTAGCAATGCTCAGGTTCTGTACCAAAGATGATAGCGATTGGGCGCACTATCTGGCAACAACACTCCAAAATAAATTCTATCTGGCTTAAATATTTGCTAACTGATGTTGAAAGTCAACAATGCTAAGAAGGACTTGGACACTATCTATAAGCACGTTGGGCCTACAATCCTAGGATAACCTGTTCAAGTAAAGAAGCTTGTGCCGCTTATTGGGCAAGTAATCAAGATGCTTTCACCTGAAAGTTATTCTAAGAATTATATAAGTAGGCGGGCTAGGACTGCTAGTGACTAAATCCTGAGACAGCCGGTAAATAAGATCAAGTATAAAAATATAACAAAGATCTCCTTGAAATTTGGTAGTCAGGAGCTTTCTATTGAAAGCAGAGTGACCTCTCTAACTACCGGGCGAGTACAGGTGAACTTAATTAATGACATTGACCTATGACCTTTGTCCTACAAACGTGTCCAAGATTCCAGACTGAATTTAGCTAAATTGAACGGTTCGAAATCACGGACTACGGAGATCAAGTTTGACCTAAATCGATCAAGTACAATTAAGGTTTAGACTACCCTGTGTTAAGGATGGCCCGTCCTTTCCCCGCAATGCTACGCTTGGTTTATGTGATACCGGATTAGTTAATTTACATTCAGGATGCGGTTTTGCCAAAAAGGTTAAATCTAGAACGACTTAATTAATAATATAGATCCAGCAATTTCATTACTTGCATCCCAAATCCGGAACGAAATCCCGTCTACCTATCCTAACCTAATCAAAGGGGAGTCCGGAATTACTAGATATTTAATCGGCTTGGAAACACTGACGTCACAATGCTCAACCCGTTGCTACGGCAGGCAGGCACGTTCTTAGCATCAGAAAGTCTTACAACTGGTTATGGCACGAAATATAATACTGGACAAATCTAGTGTAGTGTAAAAATAATATTCAACAAATCATCTTATGCGTGTCCTAATGTTAACGAGTGCGCCTACGTGGTGCGATTCTAAACTGATTGCAATGACAATGATTCTGTAAAATTTTTGTACATGCTCCTAAAAATCGAGAGCGGTATCTACTGAATAAAAAGAAAATCAGTGCTGAACAATGATTCTGTAAAAGCTTTGTACTTGCTCCTAAAACCTAGAGCGGAATCTACTGAATAATAACAAAATGGTGTCTATCTATGAATTGACTGCGGTCTATATATACGTCAAATACGGCGTTTCAGCGTTGTGAATCGATGATTTGGCCATTTTGTTCGTCTTCCCGAAAAACGGAAACGGAAGAGGGAAATTCATAGGCGCGTTCACGTGACGTTAATATCAGCAGCAGCACTTGTATTTCCGCAACGTGACGTTAACATTAGCAGCAGCACTTGTATTTCCGCATTTACTTTCGGTTTCGATTTATATTTTGTTAATGATGGATTCATCTGTTGCAAACCTATGTAATCGACGGTATTTAACAGGCACAGCTAGCACATCCTCGAAAAACATTAATTTTAAAACACAATCCCATTTTAATCAACACCAGCTCCCGTTTTACTCATACGGAATCGCGTTTTACGTTCTATAAATATTAACCGAATCCAGTTTTACTAGTTTTCTCTATAGCTGTTACATTTATATGCGATTTTCGGTATTTTATAGAGAAGCCAGAGGTGTGATATATACTCTATACGTGTAGTGAATAGATCGAACTATATGTGCTTGATGACATACCTTGAAAACAATCCTTAATAGAAAGATATTTGAAGCGAAATTAAAAAAACTGAGAGAACTCTTCACTGCTTTCGAAATCAAATCATGACCACGTCATCATTGCAACACATTTGTTGCTAAAAGACAAACAGATTACATGGCCGAAAACTGACCATTATGGCCGGAGCAGAATCGTGGGTGGGGATTACATGGCCGGAAAATGGCCATTATGGCCGGTGCAGAATCGGGGGTGGGGTGGTGATTGCATGGCCGGAAAATGACCATTATGGCCTGAGCAGAATCGGGGTGGGGTGGGGACTACATGGCCGGAAAATGACCATTATGGCCACAGAAAAATGGCATCATATTTTCTTTAATCCATGTAATGGAAATAACAGAAATGTTCTAAAAATGCAATTGCTATGGAAACTGTTCTTTTGCTACATAAACGTAGACACTACTGGAACGAGCTCTCCAGAAACGAAGATTTACAAATGTTGGTCTTGCTTTGATAACGGTAAATCCTGAAAATCCATAGGCGTATTTTTTTTTTAATTGTTTCAAAAACAGGAGGGTCCGTGTTTGCAATTCCCGATTGCCCATGTTTAAGATAAAATTAATACGTTTGTTTTGTTGTTTCAGGAAATGTTAATAACAGAAGAATATATTTGGTCAGTGGATGTCGGAAGCCGGCGTTTGACGACAGGTAACACACTGACTCGCCTACATCGGACATTCCAAAGAGAAAAACAAGCACTGTCATAGCCCTGACTTGTGTGCCGATGGGGCCTCGATGTTTGCGCTACTCAATAAGAAAACACAATGTTTGCGCGAAATCAAAACACAAACACAACAGGTGGAAGCCACAGCCTTATTGACACTCGCTGACATGTGCTTCGTGCGTTTGCACACAGATCATCCAATTGTTGACCAGATACAATAGCTACACCGATTTGTCCCCCATCGCGAGCTAAGTTATAAATATAACTGTTCAACATTCTCTCGTGGAAGTGTTTCAAAATGCCACAAGTTTCTGCTAAGTTCTGTGATACTTACGAGAGAATCGTGATAACAACGTAAAACATAGACAGATAAGTCATTTATAATTAGAATGGTGGCCAAAAGGATCTATGAGGCAGTATTATGTTGTTCCATGTTGGTGTTTGTCGTAGACGCTGATGGTGATCTGACAGGTAAGATGACTACAGGTAAATCTATTACCGGCACACTACGAACGTCTTAAAGATGTCGTCACCAAATACGCGTTTCATGCGGGTCAGATGTCATGTAGGCCTATAATGTCGTCACCAAAGACATGTAGTAGTTCCATCCGGGTCAGATGTCATGTCGGCCTATAATGACGTCAACAAAGACACGTAGTAGTTTCATGCTGATCAGATGTCATGTAGGCCTATAATGTCGTCACCAAAGACACGTAGTAGTTTTATGCTGATCAGATGTCATGTAGGCCTATAATGTCGTCACCAAAGATACGTAGTAGTTTCATGCGGGTCAGGTGTCATGTAGGCCTATAATCTCTCTCAAATGCGCGATAAATGACGTTTCTAGCCCTGTTATGAGCATTGCATAGTCCGTCAAGTGTACGAATTGTATGCCCATAGGCAGCAATAGCACCCAGATAAATTAATTTCAACATATTCAACAGCTTCCTACGGATGCTGACAAAATGGCGCGTATACACGCGTGCGTGCGTTCTTGCGTGCGTGCGTGTTTGTATGCACGCACGTCTGCACATATAGGCGCTTTGAAGGGTGCGTGCATAGGCTGTCGATGCGTTTCTCAAACACATGTACTAATGGTGCCAGATTCTACTGATTCCAAAGGTGATGTCACACTTTGCATACAAGTGAAGAGAAAGTTATTTCTTAAAGGTGCATATTCACAGCAGAATGGTTGAAAATAAAATTGTTAAGATTGTAGACTTTTAGAGGATTAAACTGTCGGCCAAGATGTAATGAAACGAAAATTTTTTTAACATATGATGATTTCATTCCATATAAATTAATATAATATTTTAAGTTGTGAAATTGAAGTAGATGTACGAGTCCCTAATTCAAATTTACAACTTAAAAAATTATATGAAATCATCATATGTTAAAAAAAATTTCGTTTCACCTACATCTAGGCACACAATTTAAGCCTCTTAAAGTATACAATTTTAACAACTTTATTTCCAACGATTCTGCTGTTTATCCATCAATCATATGACGTCATAATCAACAACGTCACATATAGGCTGGCGTCATAATCAATTACGTCATGAATGACGTAGCTAAGTTCGTCACGAACGCTTAATTTGATGGCGGACTAAACGTTGTTGTACGAATTGAATGTCTTTACTATTGAATGAACATGTTGTTGAACATTTTGAAACTAATTTGGCTGGGTGCTTTTGCTGCAATAGGCAGTAACAGTACCAAGTTAAATTAGTTTCAAAATATTCAACAGCTTACCTGTATAAATTCCTGGAAATTTATAGTCAGTGAGTTTAGGGATTGATCGATCCCAATACGGTCAAAGCGTGGGCGGAGCTTAGCTAGAGACGGGCGGGGCTTAGCTAGAGATGGGTGGAGCTTAGCTAGAGATGGCCGGGCATAGCTAGAGATGGCCGGGGCATATCTAGAGATGGGCGGGGCATAGCTAGAGATGGGCGGGACATAGCTAGAGATGGGCGGCGCTTAGCTAGAGATGGGCGGGGCATAGCTAGAGATGGGCGGGACATAGCTAGAGATGGGCGGAGCTTAGCTAGAGATGGGCGGGGCATAGTCAAAACTGTATCCTCCATTGCCTTGAAGCTGTGATACATTGCCTTGAAGCTGTGATACATTGGTTTGAGGCTGTGATACATTGCGTTGAAGCTGTGATACATTGCCTTGAAGCTGTGATATATTGCCTTGAAGCTGTGATACATTGCCTTGAGGCTGTGATACATTGCCTTGAAGCTATGATACATTGCCTTGCGGCTGTGATACATTGTCTTGAAGCTGCGCTTCATTGCCTTGAAGCTGTGATACATTGCTTTGAAGCTGTGATACATTGCCTTGAGGCTGTGATACATTGCCTTGAAGCTGTGATACATTGCCTTGAGGCTGTGATACATTCCCTTGAGGCTGTGATACATTTCCTTGAAGCTGTGATACATTGCCTTGAAGCTGTGATTCATTGCCTTGAGGCTGTGATGCATTGCCTTGAAGCTGTGATACATTGCCTTGAAGCTATGATACATTGCCTTGCGGCTGTGATACATTGCTTTGAAGCTGCGCTACATTGCCTTGAAGCTGTGATACATTGCCTTGAAGCTGCGCTTCATTGCCTTGAGGCTGTGATACATAGCCGTGAAGCTGTGATACATTGCCTTGAGGCTGTGATACATTGCCTTGAAGCTGTGATACATTGCCTTGAGGCTGTGATACATTCCCTTGAAGCTGTGATACATTGCCTTGAAGCTGTGATACATTGCCTTGAAGCTGTGATACAGTGCCTTGAGGCTGTGATACATTGCCTTGAGGTTGTGATACATTGCCTTGAAGCTGTGATACATTGCCTTGAGGCTGTGATACATTGCCTTGAGGCTGTGATACATTGTCTTGAAGCTGTGATACATTGCCTTGAGGCTGTGATACATTGCCTTGAAGCTGTGATACATTGCCTTGAGGCTGTGATACATTGCCTTGAAGCTATGATACATTGCCTTGAGGCTGTGATACATTGCCTTGAAGCTGTGATACATTGACAGTGGTTTTAATCCTTTACCATTTGAAATTTCGGTTCCTCAATTATACTGGAAAGCTGTTGATTATTTTTAACTAATTTGACAGGAACATATTACGGCTATAGGAAGCTACAACTCCCAATCAAATTGATGTCAAAATACTCGACAGAATATTTTCTAGATCATAAAGAATTGATGTTTTTTGATTTGTGAGGCTAAAACAGTTAAACAAGAAGACCCTGCCATAGGATCCCTGATACAGGTGTAAGACAAGGTGAAAATTTGTCTCCGCTACTTTTTGCCTTATTCCTAAAAAAATTTTTTTTATCTTATTCCTAAAAATGATTTAGAGAAAACGATCTCACATCCTATAATGCCCTGCGCTATGTTTCACAATTATGCGATACTACATTCCCGGACGACTTATTCTCCTTTACGCGGATGGCACGATCATAATGGCAGAAACGCCACACGAATTGTAGAGAGCATTAAATCCTCTAAACGAGTACGGTAATACCTGGAAATTGTCTGTAAATGTTTAAAAAACAAATGCATCATTTTTTCTAGGGGCAAGATCAGAAAGGTGCCTAAACCACACTTGATAATGAGGATGTAGAGATCGTCTCTGAATACCTATATTTGGGAGTTAATTTCGCTTATAACGGTACATTCACCAGAGCGCTTATACGATAAGGCCAGCAGAGCAATGTTTGTCTTGCTCACAAAAGCCAAAGCTTTATTTACCAATTTACCTACAATTGAAACCTTTTAAACATATGATCATACCGATTTTACTATATTGGTCTGAAGTATGGGGTTTCGGGAATATCGCACTGATAGAAAAATTACATATAAGATTTTGCAGAATTCTTATGGGCGTAAAAACGTCAACGCATACAGCAATGGTCTATGGGGAGCTTTGTCAATTTACCTTTCCAGAGTACCCACCCATCATATTACGTCATAATGAACTGCGTGGTGTGTACAATGGCATCATAATGAATGACGTCATGAATGACGTCGATAAGTACGTCACGAACGCATATTTGATGACGGTCTATGGGCTGTTGTACAAATCGTTTGCTTTTACTATTTAATAAATATTCTGTTGAATATTTTGAAACTAATTTGACTGGGCGCTGTTGCTGCCATAGGCAGCAACAGCACCCAGTCAAATTAGTTACAAAATATTCAACAGCTTCCCTGTATAGTTTTCAGGAAATTGATAGCTAGGGCATTTGGGGATCGATCAATCCCAACACGGCGAGGTGTGGGTGGAGCTTAGCTAGTGATGGGCGGGGAATAGCTAAAAATGGAAAGGTCCATTGCCCCTTAGCATAAACATTAGTAGAAGAATGATAACATACTGGGCGAAAATTGTTAGTGGGAAGGACAGTAAAATAGCAACAAGACTGTATAAGCTATTGTATCTTTTCAGTAATGACGCATTTAAGTGGCCCTGGATTAGTCATATAAAAACACTGCTGGAAAATGCAGGTCTTTCTTTTGTATGGCTTAGCCAATATCCTTGGCAGTTAAAATTAAGCATTATGGAGAGGGGAAATTTTCCATAGCAGCACATTGGCTATAGGATTTTCAAGGAAAATTTCCAATTTGAAAATTATTAAATATCACTCCCTCGGAAATTTTCAAGGTTACTTTGTAAATTCAGAATGAGTAATCATCCACTACCTCAGAACGTTCTCGATGACGAATTTCACTATCGCTTTGAATGCACAGCCATAGACAGTGAAAGAAAAGAATATATCGATAAATATTATAAATTACGCTCAAATACCCTAAAGATGAACCAACTTATCAATGTTCGCAACAGATCAAAATTACTATCTCTCTGTAAATTTTTAGATGTTATTTTTAAACGTGTGAACTGAAATATAAATATTGTATTCCTTGTTCCCCTTGTGCCACGATGTGGCTTGGGTGTAAATAAATAAATGAAAACGTGATCAATGTTTGTATTTGGAACATAGTTTTTATATTCACAGAACCCACTGAACAAAGTGAATTGGGGTAAACCTCTCAAAAGTTTGATGAACGTCCACCGAGTGGGCCTTTTCCAAGATGGTTGTAGACTAAAAGTTGTTATCAAATAAAACAGCATACTTTGTATATCAAGTTGAAGCTTATTAAAATGCATTGTTAAAAGTCCCTTTCTATATTTGATAATGAATGTCACATGAAATTGAAATTGTGTCAAATCGCTTAAATCGTTAAAATTACTACTAATATTTTACGACAACGTTTACCAAGCTGTATTTCAAAATAAAGCATTTGGAAATGTATATTTAGAGAAAAATCATGTACTTTTGGTTTCTGAGAAGCTAACCCTAACCCTAGCCATGGCATAAGGGAAACTAAAAAATAAATGACTTTTCTGAATATGCACTTCCGTAAGCTTTATTTTGATATTCAGTAATGTTAAATGTTGTCATAAAGTTAATTATTAACGGCAACCATGGAAGCCATGTTTTAACGATTTACGAGCTTTGACACAAACCAAAGTTCGCTTGAAATTATCAAATATAAATAAAACATGATTTAGGGTATTTTCCAATAATGCAATTTAATAAGCATCAATTTGATATAACGCATGCCATGTTTTGCTTGATAATTACCTTGAGTACAGCAAGGAGACGGATATTACCATTGGCTATCTTGGAAAACGCCCCGGCCCATCCCCTCCCCCTCCCCCTCCCCCACCCCCCCCCCCACACACACCCGGCCCGTGGCCGTTCTCCAAACTTTTGAGAGGTGTTCCCGACTTATTTTTTTCCCAGGAAACCATGTTCAAAATAGGTTCCCCAAACATTGACCACGGATCCTATTTCGGTGTCTTCTACTACGATACTGCCGATATTATTCTGAGGTTTATTTTCATTCCAGGTATGTGTGGCAATCGGCGCTATATCCCGCGGAAAGAGATCTGTTGTCAGGGAACTATTTTGGATCGTGTTGGAGTACTTCCAGCGTGTTGTGGCTCTGATTCCACAGATGCGTTCTTCAATATGTGCTGTGATGGTCACGTGATCCTGCACCCTGGAGCGAGCGAGGAATGCTGTGGATCAGAGGCATATAATCCACTCATGAGTATGTGTTGTGACGGACAGATTGCGGATATTCCAGGAGAAGGGGCGCAATGCTGTGGACAAATTGTATTCAATCCTAAAGTTGAGAGTTGCTGTAACGGAACATTGTGCTACAAAAACGATGGCAGGATGCCGAATACGCCCCACTGACTGAGAACATAGGCACCTCGGTCACTCATGTGGGCGGAGGTTTGAATCACACCACTGACACAATGTAAGATAAACAATCAACATGGCGGGCAATGCGCAATCAAGCTGACGTTTTTCACTCACCACAGTAAGCCCAATGTAACACAGGTCATATAGCGAACCTTTATGCTCTGCAGCCTTTAGCAACGTGTTACAAGCTAACAAACTTCAAGTTTTATTTATTCTTATAAACACACAAACATATCAAATATAATAATGCGCTTTTATTTACCAAGAACAAACATGTCTTTATCATCAAATGCTTTTAAGTGAAATGTCTCAGCACCCCACCAAACGACATGCGCACAATGATGCATACAAAATAATGGAATGCCATCCATTCTGGTTAACCCTCTAACATTCACAGACCGGAAACGACAAATTCATTATATTGCAGGGAATATTGTTTTGAATATTTTGAAACTAATTTGACTTGGAGCTGTTGTTGCCAAAGTTTTGCAATTTTGAACAGATTTCTTTCATAACTGGCTTGAAATTAAGACCCTGGCGTTTCAAGAGTAGCCGGGTTAAGAATAATTCATATCAGTTCTGTTTGAGATGTGCAACGATACCCTGATAACGCAGCTTACTGGGCCGATACCGGGCTGATACTTTCATCTGCCCAGTAAGATGCGGTATCTGGGTAGTTTATAGAGCGGCGCGATCTAATAACTAGCGGAAATGGTGTACCATTCTTATCATGCTCATATTGTTTAAAATGTACATTTGGAGCGGCGTGATCTAATGAATAGCAGACATTGTTTACAATTCGTAGTAGGATCATATTATTGGAATAGGCTCATGTTCTCCGCGGACTTTAAGGTGTTTCTGAACAACACAATCACACGTGTCTATGCTGGATCGGTCAAACCTGTCTATAACACGTACTGTATGAATCAGCGGAAACGTGGTCACTAAAGACAGTTGGTCGCTTAATACAACACTTAATTAATACACACATGGCCGATTGCTTTGTGGGTCAAATGATTGTTGTCCTACAACCATCCGTCTTAAAGAACCACCCTATTTAGAATCACCAAGCCAGTATAAGGGCCGCTGTAGGTATGCAGGGAATTAACGCATAGACTGTTTAAATGCCAATAAGAAATATTATGAATTGGTATCATTACCAAGCCCATATTGTGTTCTCTGGTTAGCGGAATAATTTAATTGTTTGTATGGATCGATATTACTAAAGTTGAATTTAATACAAATATGTAATTGTCACCATTGTACTATTATTGTTATCAATGACATAGCGGACGCCCGCCCTGCTGTTTTCTGATACATTTTGTAATTACACATTTTCGAATATATTCTGTATCAATAGGCTGTATCTGTATATATATTCTGTATCTGTATTTAGAGCATATGTTGTATGGTGTGCCGCTACCTACCGTATATAGAGCATATGTTGTATGGTGCTCCGCTACCTACCGTATATAGAGCATATGTTGTATGGCGTTCCGCTACCTACCGTATGGTGTTCCGCTACCTACCGTATATAGAGCATATGTTGTATGGTGTTCCGCTACCTACCGTATATAGAGCGTATGTTGTATGGTGGTCCGCTACCTCCAGAACGCAGGTGACGCAAATGCAGGTTACGCACTCGGAGGCAATCTATGTAATTTCCGAAAGGGCAGGCTGATCCTTCCCTGGAAAGATTTCCAAACTTAGATTGCCGCCGAGTGTGTCAACTGCATATTTGGAGGTAGAATTCGTTGAATCTGGCTGGAATGTGTGTAGAAATGAAATGGTGTATTTACACATCAGACCATATCACAATGGTATATGGGGGAGCAGGTACACATCATAATTTTACAGTTAGATTTTGTCTTTTTACAAGATACAGTAAACATCTATGCCGTAGATCCGGATAATTATTATTATTATTATCATTATCGTTATTGTTATTGTCTTTCTGTTGTCTTTCTTTCTTTCTTTCTTTCTTTCTTTCTTTCTTTCTTTAGTTGTTGTTGTTGTTGTTGTTGTTGTTGTTGTTGTTGTTGTTATTGTTGTTGTTGTTGTTGGTGTTGTTGTTATGCTTGGCATCGTCCCACATTTTGTCGTTGTGGTCGATGCAGCTGTTGATGTTATTGTTGATGTTGTTGTCTTTCTTTCTTTTGTATTGTTGATGTTGTCATTGTCGGTTAAGGTCGTCATCTTTGTCTTCCAAGTGTCATTTCATTACAGACTAAACCAACACATGTACAGGCGGTTCCACCTTACGACATCGCCCGTTTGTCCTTGTGGAGAAGCAGAACGGACCACAGAGCACATAATTCATTGTTGCAGTACGTATCAGCTGCTGAGAGAATAGATCTGGCCTTTGTCAACCTCTTTTCTTGAAAAGCTGTATGGGCCTGTGGAAGAACTGCAGAAAACCACAGATTTCATCTTGAGAACGGCTCTCCATGTGTGATACCAGCGATCGAAAAGAAGAAGAAGAAGAAGAAGAAGAAGAAGAAGACTTTTCAAGTTACTTTATTACGATTCGCGTGCCATTAAAACATATCACAAATTCATATATCACAGTCAATCAATATAATATTAGGTCAATAATAAAATGAAATAAAATAAGCGGATTGATATCACATAAAAAAATTAAAAATATGATTCAAAATACAGTGTTTCATGTAAGAGGCATTAATAACAGCTATATTCCATAAAAAATAAGTGCGTTGTTTTCAACATGACAAATAAACTTGTTGACAGCCCAAAAGTTTTTAAAAATCTCCAAAGAATCTATGTTCAAATGATGTTGAAACTCAATATGTATACGTGATCGTAATCTAGATATGCATTCACGAAGCGGGTCTGTCTGATGAATTTCATCTAAGAGGCGTTGTCTGGTTACATACGTTGTCATTTTAGCATTCGCTATAATCCAATTGCTGAGACGATGACGTATTTTACGCTCGCATTTAGCAGAGCATTTCGGACAAGGCATACCTTTTATATAGTCATTCATTGTAAAGGTTTCGCTCTCCTGTAATTGCAAAAACGTTCTTCTAACAGCTAAACGCAAAGGTTGAAGGCGTGGACAAGTTAAAAACATATGAGTTATATCTTCCCGCTCACCACAATAAGGGCAGTTATCATCAGGGCGGTAACCAGCACGATAAAGAAATACTCCTGTGTTTAACGCATTTTGCATAACTTTCCAGGACAAATCACCTTCATAACTCGTACATGGATATTCATAAAAACAGGAACAATTCTCTAGCGACGTAATATCTAACGATAACACATCTGCCCATATACTATTATTAGGGTTATGTAAGCTATTCGAATAACAATGCAGCAATGAGAGTTTATAAATGTCTTTCTTACAAATAGTGGGAAGAGACACACAATATTCGAATGCATCGCTCATACAGGAAAGTTCGATTTGGTATACAGACCTAGGAATGTCATCAGGACGTTTTAATAAGTCATTCCATTCAGACGGAAAACTATTCAATAATTCGTTAAGATTATTTTGGAGAATTCTTTTAGACCGATTGCAAATTTTCTGACACAGCTCATCAATTGAAAGCATGTGATCGCTAACGACAATATCGCCAACAGTAGTGACATTAGCGTGTATAAAATCATGCAGTAAGTAGGAAAGCCCTGTCACAGAATTTCTTATCAGTGGATTGAGGAAAAGTGGCTCGTTTAGAACATCAGCTTTACACACAGCTTGTGATGTTCTCAACACGTTGAATGTAAACCAAGCGGTTAACAAACTTTTATAGAACAATGGAATATCGTGAATATTATTAATATCTAGGTATGTATAAAATAACTGATGATCATAATTTAAACTATAAACATGTTTTAAAAAGTAACTGGACAACGTGAAACAAGAATGGCACGAATAAATATTTCAAAACGATTGTACATAATCAATACGAAATGCACGTAACCGAGATTGTAAATGCACTAATCCTTGTCCACCATATTCTAAAGGCAGAAACATTTGTTCTTTAACCAGCCAATGTTTTCCCGCCCATACAAAATTAGTTATTCGCTTTTGAAGTGTATGTACAATATCAGCCGGTGGGTCAATAACAATAAATCTATGCCAAAGCTTAGAGGCAGCCAATAAATTCACAATAACAATACAACCTCTAAAAGACAAAGCTCTTGACAATGTCAACCAACTTGCAAGCTTATTATTAACATCAGCCTCTAAGTTATCCCAATTACGGTTATTGTAATCTGGTGAATTCCCGATGAAAATTCCAAGAATTTTTAGGCCCTCGTTATTCCAGGTAATCCCCAAAGGAGTATCCGTGCGATCCTTCCAAGGACCCATCCAGAGAGTCCCAGTTTTTTCCAAATTAACTTTCGCATCGGACGCAGCTTCATATACTTTAAGCCAATTATGTAGCACAGTGAAGTCTTTATCACTGGTAGCGAAAGCTGTCACATCATCAGCATAAGCTGAACAAACAACCTTTTCATCGGCAGTATTAGGCACTGCTATTCCTTTTATGCCTTCAGTAGAACGTAATTTCATCAGTAGTGGCTCTATACAAATCGCATACAAGGCCCCAGACAAGTAACAGCCTTGCCTAATGCCACGCTTAAAAGAAAATGTTGCAGACAACGAGTTATTAATTTTCAATAAACTTTGGGTGTCAGTATAAAGCAGCTGTATACACCTAGAGAAGAATTCTCCAAATCCGAAAGCATTTAGCGTGTCGAGCAGATACGCATGACTAACTCGGTCGAACGCCTTTTCCTGGTCTAAAGAGACTATGCCGAGAGGAAGTGAACAAGAATTTGAATATTCTACAGTATCAATTATCAATCTGATATTATTAGCAATTTTTCTCCGTGGTACGCAATAACTCTGGTCTTCGTGAATTATTTCTCTAAGAACATCGCTAATGCGATTATAGAGAGCTTTCGAAAATATTTTTAGATCTACGCATAAAAGTGAAACAGGTCTCCAATTTTTAATGAGACTGAGGTCACCTTTCTTTGGCAATAATGTAATAACAGCTCGCCTGCATGACGTAGGTAATCGCATATCCTGAATGGATAGGGTAAAACAGCATTTAAATCATCACCAATCAGCTCCCAAAAGGTTTTATAGAACTCGACAGGTAGCCCATCTATTCCAGGAGATTTGTTATTCTTTAGTTTTTTAACTGAGTTCGTCAGTTCTACCAAGCCAATAGAACTTTCTAGATCGTTTTTGGAAATATCACTCAATTGTGGAAGATCGGCTAATAACTTGTTTCTAGCGTGCTTAGACGACTTTCCGTTACTATATAAAACGCTGTAAAATTCAGACGCGTAGATTAAAATATCAGAATCTTTATCAATAACTGTACTATCTGGTAACGTTAAATGTGAAATGATTTAATTGTACCACGTTTCTTTTCAAGGTCGAAAAAATATTTCGTTGTTTTATTCAGGTCATTGATATGCTGGAAACGAGACCGTACCCAAGCCCCTCTAGATTGTTGTTCTAAGAGAGATGACAGTGACTCTTGCTTTTGTTTAATTTCATTGTATAACTTATAATTTTTTGGTGATTTCGCTGATAAATTCTGTATATCATGTTGCAGCTGTAATCTCTCTTCTTTCAAAATAGCAGCTCGTTCACGGGAGAAAACTTGAGATATACTACTAATATGCTTCTTACCCATATCCCACCAATCTCGTAAATTATCAAAAGTACATTTCCTTTCCCGCCAGTTACCCCAAAAAGATGTTATTAATTCACGATACCGTTTCTCCTGTAATAGGTCAGTGTTTAAGCACCAATAAGCGCTCCTCCGTTTTATTTCCTTTAACTTTAACAACACTTTAACAAATGAATGATCAGATTCGGCGCAGGGCACCGTTGTACAAGAACGGATAAATTGCTTATAGTTTGATGAAATGTAGAAATGATCTAGTCTGGAAGATGTTCCATCTGCCCTACTCCATGTAAATACTTTAGAAGGGTGCAAAAATCTAAATACATCAGTAAGCTTATGTGATATAATCAGGTTATTTAAATGTTCAGCAGCTATTGGATTGGGCTCCTGTACCGATGTTCTATCTATCACGTGATCTACAGTACAGTTGAAATCACCACCAAGTAGTAATGGATATGGCTCCTGTAAAGATGAAATATGAGCTTTCAGTTTTTCTATGCATCGTACTTTGGCATGACACTCAGTTGCATTATAAACATTAATTAAGTAAAAATACTCATTATTCAATTTAATGGTGACATGTAAGATTCTGCCTGGTAAAACAGGTATAGTTTCTACAATAGTGACATCAAGCTTGGGGTTAAAAAGCATGGCTACGCCTGCAGTTTTCGTATCAAAATGAGAGAAAGCCAGTTTTCCTCTCTACACTAAACGCCATACAGAGTCATCATCATGCGTAGTACGTATATCCCGCAAGAAAGCAATATCGGCAGACAACTCTTTACGCATCTGGTTAAAAATACGGAAGCGTTTAAAAGCATCACGACAACCTCTCGTGTTCAAGGTTACAATTGAGAGATGTGTCATGGTGAGATAAAAAAATAAAATTGCTAGTACAATATAATTCATAAACATGATTAAGTTTCAAAATGGACCGCTGAAGATTTTACTATTTGATCAATATAGAGAGAAGACACAAGTAATTAACCCCTTATGTTACGATGTAACTTTGTAATTATCTTAGTGAGACGATTTTTGTAAGAATCATCTAATCCAGGTTGCTTCTTTAGTCTGAACATTTGATGCATTAAGAGCTTTAAATTAGGTTGGTACTCTTTACACTTTTCTACCACCTTTTTACTGTATTTGATGCTGTCAATAAACAACTTAACATCGTCAAGTAATTGAATTAACTCCCTTGTCTCTACAAAATCTGACCTGTCCGACATTTCCGATACAACAGACATACTGTCCGAGTCCGAACCCTCGTCAATAGGCAACACATGATCAGGTGGTAACTCACCAGCGGTAACTATGACACTGTCATTATCGCAGGGGTCATGGCCCTGTTTGAATGGTATGCTGCTAACGGGAATGGCGCTATCCAGCAGTGTAATATTGTCCTCTAATTGCACGACAATGTCTTGAGTTGTACGGATCTCAGGGTCATCAACGTTTGGCGCATTGTCGGACTCGACTGACGTCATGGGTTCGGTGTTATCAGCGTCCAAAACTGGGTTTGAAATGTCATTATTTGTAGCAATATCTGTAGACGTGTTAACGGTATTAATACTTATTTCACTACTTTGTGACATATTTTCAGAGTCATCGATTAAACTTAGAATTTTAAAACGGTTGGTCGATTGTGTTTTTTGTCGTTTTTTCTTAGGTTTATTAGGCGACGGTTTTCCAGGTAACAAATTTTCAGGTAATTGTTCTTGTACTTTATTCGCCTGCAGCAACGGAAAGCCACTCTCACTAACGTTAGCAAAGTTTGGATCGTTAATGCTACTAGCACCATAAATGTCAGTGGTAACGTTATCATTGCCACTCAGACGAGATTCCTCCATAACACAGTTGCGTTGAAAATGTCCATTTTGGTGGCATTTAAAACAGATAATTTCATCATTGCTTATGAATAGTCTATGCGACTTACCCACGTAGACAATGTCGATGAATTCGGGAACAGCAGACTTTTCTACAATGATTTGAACTTGTCGCCTAAAACTCTTGACGTGTCTCAGGTCAGGCGATTTACATCCTAGGGGAATGGCCCGGCAGCCTCCGACAACTTTCCCATACTGATCACAAAGTTCGGTATGTACGGTGGCACATTTGAGATAATGAACTTCGTTGGTTCGTGGTCTAGCGACATAACAGGGTGAAAGGAGTTTATTAACGTCAGTTTCGTTTTTCATGTATATAGTTATCGCCCCTTTAACGCGGGTACAACCGAGGCCGCGCCTTTAACGTACGCCTCGATCGCCACTCCGTCTAGACATTCAATCCGCACTCCATTCTTCCGATCTATACCATTAAACGGTTCATAGTCCGGCGACACATTCGGGCGTAAATCACCCCTAGTTGACTTTACTCTACCAGCAAAACTGGCCTGCTCGCCCATTGTTAGTGAACAAAAGACCAATCAAGGTCGCCTACCCACTGACCAGCCAAGCGGCTGGTTATAGCAATGGAAATTGTTACTTAACACACAGAAATATACAATAATCCAAATGTCACACGCAAAATGAATATCACAAACATATATACATTTACTTTAACTTGAACATTGTACAAAAATTAAACATTAATAACACTGCTAACCGCCGTAAATTCACGATTAAATACAGAGTTGAACACTACGTCTACTTCGAAGAAGAAGAAGAAGAAGAAGAAGAAGAAGATCTTTGTCTTCGTCATCACCATTGTCCTTATCGTCATCATCGTCGTTGTCCTCCTCATCATCTTCGTTGTCGCTATTGTTCTTAGCGATCAGTGATATTCATATCGACACTATTGTTGTCATTTTCAATGTCCCCGTATTTTCTATTATTGTCGCCGTCATAGCTAATATTATAGCTTCAGGAACATCATTACTGTTGCTGTCGGTGGTATAGTATGTCACCATCGTCATTGTACGTTTTAATTCATTATCGCCCTACGTGCTTGGAATTGGTGTGTGATCACCTTGATAAATCTGGAGAGTCTTACTAGCAACTTTGTATTATGCGCAGAAAGTAACTTATGGAATGTATAGTACTTTGAACGTACGTAACTATATTTAGGTAAGATGCCTGCCCTTCACCTATTTCATTCTGTGTACATAATTTACAAAGTCTTTGTTCTCTTGGCATCCCCTCCCAACGCCATGTTTCGATAGGTAAGTCGTGGTTTGTTGTCCGGAAGTGGGTAAGAGTAATTCTCTGGTAATCTGTGAGGTGGGATAAGTAATAATCGTGTTCAAATCGTGTTTGAATGCGTGATATGTTCTCCTTTTCTATGTAGAAGTTAGAGAAGAAACATTTAGCCTTCTCAGATTATTTTTTGTGAAATTGATGAGTAGTAGTAGTAGCAGCAGCAGCAGCAGCAGCATCAGCAGCAGCAGCAGCAGCAGCAGCAGCAGCAGTAGTAGTAGTAGTAGCAGCAGCAGCAGCAGCAGCAGCAGCAGAAGCAGCAGCAGCAGCAGCAGCAGCAGTAGTAACAGGAGGAGGAGGAGGAGGAGGAGGAGGAGGAGGAGGAGGAGGAGGAGGAGGAGGAGGAGAATGGGGAGGAGGAGGAGGAGCAGGAGGAGGAGGAGAAATGTCACACAAGGCGAGCAGGGTACATATTCTGGGCATGGTGCGTGTGTGTGCGTGCGTGCGCGCGTGCGCGCGCGCGTGTGTGAAGGGGGACACCCCACCCCTCACCCACATCAACCACTGATAAAATTGTAAATGAGTCTTCGATTACATAGCACACCGGTTTCCAAAACCTACACTTATATGCAAGTAAGCTTTCAACCTATATTACTTTAAGAAATGCATGAGACAATTTCTGATAACATCTCAATTTCACAAATTCCCCGGGGGTAGAGGGGTGGGGTCACCACCCACTTTTTCTGCCCATAGCGGGCGTAATAGTGACACCCTTTCCTGAGCCACACACCAGGTATGCGTGCCCTTTCCCTCTGCTCATATCCACTAGAAAGATTTCAGTCTCTGTTAATAAATACGCTCTTGAATATTTTGAAACTAATTTGACTGTGAGCTGTTGTTGTCTATGGCAGCAACAGACGTTCCTGTTAAATTAATCTCGAAATGTTAAAGCGCTTTCCTATATGGACTATTAGCTCCCTTGAAATTGAGATTCCTGTAATTCAGGGATCAAGGCGTTAAATACCTGAGCAATAATAATCATCCGACCGTGACATCCGAATCACGTTTGTGAAGCGTCCTCAAGTAAACGTGTAAAGTTTACATATTTGTGTCAAATTCTATGATTTGTGCTTGTCATGTTGCTGTCATTACCGGAGAGTATTTACACATGCCTCTGTTTACACGCTAGTACGCGTGCACTACACATCACTACCCGGTAGTCAAGCCAGCGAGAGCGAGATACCGGTACGCATATAAAGTAGGATGTTAGGAGTGATTAATGCTCTGCTGCTACGTGTTGAAAAGATATAAGCTTAACTGTAAGCTGCTCCTTGGAGATCGGTGCGCTATATTGAATGATTAGACATTGATCAGTATTCTAGAATCAAATCGCAGACTGCAATTTGAAATGTGCCATAAAGTGACGTGTCGGAAGTGCAAGAAGTACACCTGGATGGGTAAGTGTTATTACATGTAAATGTAGGCATAAATGTAGACCACACGCGGATGCAGCGAAGAGAGGGAGAAAAGCCAGGGATGGAGAGGGAAAGAGCCTGTGTGTGGGTTGGGGAGAGAGAGAGAGAGAGAGAGAGAGAGAGCTATGACAACTGGTACGGGTTAGTCAACATGCGCACTTACACAGTCTGAAGCAGTTTCTGGTCGATTTCTTTCCTGAGTATTTCATAGCGAATACCAGGTTATTGATTTATTGAAGTATAACATATAGCACCGGCCTGGTGTATAGGCAGCAGCATGTTGATATGCCTGTGTCTAATAAAGCAGATACGTCATGACTTGACAAGATACATATACGCTGCCTGTTTAAACACCAAGGGTTGTCAGTGTCATTTCTGTTATCAGTTTTTCTTCAGCAATAGCGAGTGTCATTCTGACCCTGGTCAAAGATGGTGTTATGTACTGAAATAAAATGAAATGACATGATTTATTTACACCCAGAGCACGTTCCATGGTATATAGGGGATATATACATAGTAGTTATATGGAGTAGTAGCTAGTATACATTATAGTCCAGGATCAGAGGTGCGAAATAAGGCCTATTTTTAAAGTTGGTAGCACCGTCTCTACACAGTCATAAATCCACATTTTTCTGAAAGATGCATATCTTAGGAATATCTTACGGCAGGGTGTCAGTCTGAACTTTGCCGCAGGGCTGAGATACTGCAAATAATGCAGGGTCCTACTTTCGTTGCAAAACCCCCCAGAGATCTTCACAACTTAATTTTGGTTATGTCGTCTTTGGAATCTCATGTGTCTAAATAGTTTCATGAATTTTACAAGGAAGCATTCTTCTTATTTGTTGATTGGAATGTTATAAAATAAAAAGAAAATTGCAAACGTATGTCAATACTGAAGGTCAATATAAGATCAAATCAATAAAATAATTATACATTTTAAGTACTTTTAACTTTGAGTTGAAATATTAATTTATTAATTAGAAAGTAAGCTTCATATTACATTATATTCGTAGCTGAGTATTCAAGATGCCTGTATGAGTCTAACTTTGATGTACTGTAAAATAGAGAGGAATTTTAAACAGATTCGGTTGAATATTGGTATTGGATACTTGGCAAATGTTTGGTTGGACGATGCCCATTGCCATTAATGTGATCAAATTACTAGATATTGTGATCTAAACAATCAGAATTAACGTTTATATTCTTTATTTACACTATCTTAAATGTCAGCATAAGGTTGTCGTCGTCGTCGTCATCACCATACATGTCTGCAGGAACAATGAGGTTATGTTTATTTTGACATAAGTCCGCATTAATACAGGCTCACGTTTAAATATGTGTCATCCCAACATGACGACAACCACAATTTTCCTTGTACATTGATTTGCATGGCCGTATTTAGATATGTGGGGGCCATGGGGCAAAGAATGAGAGGAGGGGGGGGGGGTGTCTGGGGGTCCTTCCCCCCCCCCACCCACCCGAAATCTTTTTACATCTAGGTGCTCTGAGACGGTCAGAGAATCTACTTTTAGGGTGACTTATGGCGCTTTCTTTCGTTGTAAAATTATTTTATTTTGCAAATTTTCGTAATTAACATTCTTGCCGAACACCAAACAAGAATTGGGGCCCCCACAAATATTAGAATAGAATTACAATGCATGATTAAGAGTTCTAAACTAATAACGTTTGCTTTAAATGTCCTATAACTTCCAAAAAAGTGCATAATTTTCTTTTTCATTTTTAAATTGTGGGGGCCCCTTGCTTGTTACCAAGCTTGTTTGCTTGCTTTTGCCCCGCTTGCCCCCCTTAAATACGGCCCTGTTGATTTGATACACTTGAAACTTGTTAACTGCAACAAAGGATTAGGAGCCGAGCACTTTGCCATTAGAGTTGGAACCATGTTGCCAGCCGTTTCCTCGTGCCAACCGTTTCCAATTGGTGAGCCAATATTTGGTTTTGCAAGAAGTGCATTACGCCAAATGAATGTTTGGTAATTAGCAGAACTGGTGTGCTGAGACAAGCTGTCAGAGGTTGGTGGCAAGGCGTCATTGCTTGCTTGTTTCTCAGAGTATAGTATGTACCTAACTTTGTTTACATCACCGGATGTGTCCATTGGATCATACAGTCGAGCAATGAATTGACAAACAGCATTATGAGCGTCTGGTGGTGTAGCTAATGACTTTCCAACATCAAACAAACCAGGGAACTTGTTAGGATCAGAATACAGTAATCTCCATGGTTTCACTTTTCCAATTCTAGAAAATCCAATTGTCGAGTCGCACCCTGTCAAAGTATGGAATGCCGGAAGTAGGTTACACAGCAATGGGCCTACTTCTTTATAATGCTGTGAATACATAGCGTGACCTATCCTAGACACCGGTGCGGAACCACAACTCATGACATTGGCGATTTGATTTGAGATGTATGCACAATATGGCCACTTCAGTATCTCGTGACCATATGACAATCCGTGAACAATAATTTAATGCTGCATATTGAGCATGGAGCAAGGGTTTAATGTCAGCTTCTTCTACAGTGGAGAATAGAACCTGAGGATTGACACAAGAAATACGAACAGAACATTTTCACATGTAATACATCTGGAAATTTGTGCATCCTCAAATCCACCACCAAGACTCAATGCTTGTCCAGGTTTTAGAACATCCAGAGCGACGTCGCACCATGTATTACACAGAAACAATACAAGGTGTTGGCTTTGGGTTTTTCTGGTTGTCCATGTATTTGTCCCATTGGCTTGGAATAGTAGTGTGAGGTCCCTGTATTTTTACTTCGAATCCTGCCCCCAATCGCTGTCTTCTTGAATGCGCAAACATTTGGATGGAGTTTGGGCAGTCATACCTGTCAAAGAGATCATCGATTCTCGCACAGTTACTGTCCTCCTGAAGTGGACGCAATACCATATCTAACAAAGGTTTGGATAATTCACCGAATGTTGTTGGGTTACCGTTCTTCACCATTTGAAGGATAGCCATACCATCAATCACCCAAGCCACTGTATCAGTATTGTCATGTAGTTTGTGTTCAACACTAGCTTCTCTTTCTAGCTCAGATAGCAGTAGCTGTCCGCAAGGAACCATCCGCTTATGCAAGTGAGAAAGGCACAGCGAGCATGGTTTCTGCGATCAAATGCGAAAAAGTCTGGAAGCATTTGAGCAATAGAGGTTAAATGTAGCTCCCAAAGTCCATCACGTTCAGCTCTAATAAATCTCAGGAGAATACACACCATGGATATATACTGATCCAAAAAAGAGAATGTTTTGGAGAATTTTCCCCCATGATCACAGAATCTGTCTATCAGTTGTGGCACACCATTTAACTGAGAAACAAGACACTATGTCATCCGATAATTCATTATTATCTAAGGCATCCTTGGCACCAGTCAGTCCCGATATTGGTGAGATACATTTTTCGATATGCTTAAGAATTAGCGCTTCATCCACAACATCTCTAAGAGTATGTTTTTCCAGATCATACTAATCAGCAAAGGCACACCAACGAATCCTCTTCATAGCCTCCATCATTAATGTGTGTGTTCTGACACCACGGTTGTATGATTTTCCCTTTAGCAGGGATGTAGTGGAGCTAGTACCGTACACGCCGGACTCAATGAAAATATCCTCAATACCGCTTTCTTCATAGCAGCATTCAAGCACGGTCAAAAATGTCATTTCGATATGCATGCCTCCCATTCTTATAAATTGGTCTTCATGACGCCATTTTATTTCTTTTGCTTTGGAATATATTGCTTCATCAAAGGTTACTACTGAAGACTTTTGCCCGAGTTCAAGCATTATTTTCTGCACTGTGATCGTGAGAGTATACACTGTGCTGTATTCTGTTGGCGATGCTGGAAGAATAAGGTAATAACTGATCGATGTACATTCAGCAGCTGTGGTAGACATGATAGCATTAAAACCACTCCAGCGTGGGACTTTCTGCTCTACCTCGCTAACAATGGGCTCAAGCGTAACACTAAATAACTTTGTTGGGCTGAGACGGAGCAAAATCCAAACACGATCCAGAGAAGCAGCCTCTTCGGAACAATGACCAGTATTTTCAGACCACTTGAGGTCTACTTTGCCTAGAAGATCAGTAGTAGGGTGTCTTTTATGACAATCATACTCTAGCATGTCTTGGGTGAAAGGAAGCTCTTTCAAGGATCTGCGTCTATGTGCTGCTGAGCTAAATTCGACATTACCAAGTTTTCCAACACCGTGTTCCCCATATTCTTCAACTAAATTAGGTGTGGTTTGTGCTTTTCGTTGATGCAATACCATCATGGTCACATGCGTGATGTTTTGTCTCGCCTGCAGAAAGCGAGACATAGGGCTCACTAATTCCGACGGCGGCGTTGGCGGCGGCGCCGTCGTCCGTCATTTGTGCAGTTTTGGTTAAGGGTTTTTTAACCAACTTATCTTTCAACACTGGCTCATCCAATCTCAGTGAAACTTTACAGAAGTGATATATACTATACAGGGATGTGATCTACATAACAATAGATTTAATTTTAGGGCATTTTAACTATTATTTTCACGGTTTTGACTTAGGCATTTTTCATGTATTTTGCATTTTTGGAAAATATAGCTATGGACAGACGGACAGTCAGATGGACAACTATATTACCTAAATACACCTTATAATGACTCATATGGCCGACAACGAGCATTATACAACAGCCATAGCCATACTGGTAATGTTTTGTTTGCTGGAACTATTTTTTGTGCACTAATGCCTTTAAGCCTGTAAGACAGCAGCAAATATGTACTAACACTATACCGTGTTGCTTCAGTTTTCTAAAAAAAACATGCAAATTTTGTAAATTTTAGTTAGTATTTTCCAACAATATAAGTAACTTATCCTACTCATTGTGTTTGAAAATATTGCTAACCTCAATTGTAAAATTATAGAAGAGTTTTGTAAAAAGATAACAAATATTTGAACTTAAAATTAGAAGTGCTGCTTTGCAATTATTATTATTATTATTATTATTATTATTATTATTATTATTATTATTATTATTATTATTATTATTATTATTTAACTTTAATCTGATGGGTATTACTTCAGGATATTTCTATTTTGTGTGGTTTGCATTGTAAACATCTTTTCCTAAGTAAAATGGCAGGTTATTTTAAACGCCAGTCACGTAGTTGAGAATCTGTCACAGTTTAGATGATGCCACCCTCTAAACAATGTCCTCAAATTTCAGCTTTAGTAATTGAAGGGGAAGTATTATGTTTCTAGCTGTAGCTCAGCCCTGCGGCAAAACTCAGATTGACACCCTGGCTTAAAGTATTGCTGAGACATTCCTCTTTCAAGAAAATATAGATTTGAGTGTGTAGAGCGGGTGCTACGAAACCATATATTTTCCCGCTGTCTGCTCCTGGACTATTATATCCACAATTTTTCTTGTCGAATACAATATACACGTTTTGATAATGCTGCTGTTGTTGTTGTTGTTGTTGTTGTTGTTGTTGTTGTTGCTCTTGTTGTTTGTCGTTGTCATCGTCGTTGCTGTTGCCGTTGTTTTTGTTGGAGTTGTTGCTATTTCAGTAGTAGTTGATAGTAGTAGTAGTAGTAGTAGTAGTAGTAGTAGTAGTAGTAGTAGTAGTAGTAGTAGTAGTAGTAGTAGTGGTTGTTGTTGTTGTTGATCTTGTTCGTGTTGTTGGTGTTCTTGTTGGTTATGTACTTGTTGGTGTTGCTCATGTTGTTGGTACTCATTTCGTAGTCGTCGTGGTCAATGCTTTGTATCGTTGGTCTTCGTCGTTATTGTCGCTTACTATCATTGTTGTTCCTAGTCTAAACTACTGTTGTCATTCTGTTTGTCATCGTAGTCGCTAACATTTAGCTTTGGTGTTGTGGTCTGTCATCGTTGCCATTGTACATTTTAATTCGTTGTCTTCCGACGAGCAGGGAATTGACGTGTAATCACGTTGATAAATCTAGATAGTTTTACTAGCAATTTTATGTCCTGCGTAGAGAATAGCTTATGGAACTTATAGTAGTTTGGATGTGCGTAGCTTGATTTAGGCAAGATGTCTGCTCTTTCTTTTTTTAAATAATCGCAGGTGAATAAGTAATGGTATTCATCTCCGATTTCATTCTGTTGGCATAATTTACAGATTCTTTGTTCTCTTGTTATCCTGTCCCAACGCCCTATTTCGATAGGTAAGTGATGGTTTGTTTTTCGGGAATGAGTAATTCTCTGTAATCGGTTAGATGGAGTAGGTAATATTCTAGTTCGAACTGTGTTTTGAATGCTGCACTTTTAAAATATGTCTAATAAAATCTGTTTTTACCTGGTCCAGTTGATCGGAGCATTCAATTCCAACTACTTCCATATAGCCATATAGTAGGATCGGGTCTACTAATTGGTGAAACAATTTTAGTTGGCAGTCAATGAATAAACCTAATCTGCGAGCATTTTTGAGTAGGGAATATACTGCTTTGCATGATTGTTCACATATATGCTTGCTCGCTTTTGTAAACTTACCATTGATAGACATAATAATTCCAAGGTACTTATATTCATCGCATATTTCTATTTCATTTCCATTAATATAAAATCTTTATTTTTCATAGTAACGTTTAGTACTGCCGAAAATAATTATTTTAGTTTTATCATAATTTACTTTAAGCCTCCATTTATCGGCATACATTCCAAAGCCATTTAGCGTTTTACGAAATTCAGTTTGGTTATCGCTCGTAAGCATTGTGTCATCAGCATATAGGAGTAACAAAATTTTGAACAATACGTCTAGATTATTTTGTGCACTGTTGAACTTGATTGGGTTCACGGCGTTACTCTCGAGATAACTCTCCAGATCATTCCATAATCATTACGTCATAAATGATTCTATATGGCCCATCTTTAACTCTTAATAGTCCGACACGTTGTACGAAGTGTATGTCTCTACAATATTTAATAAACATGCTGTTGAATATTTTGAAACTAATTTGACTGGACGCTGTTGCTGCCATAGTCAGCAACAGCGCCCAGTCAAATTAGTTCCAAAATATTCAATAGCTTGCCTGTCTAGTTTTCTGGAAATTGATAGTCATGGTGTTCAGATATCGATCGATCCCAACACGAGCGAGGTGTGGGTGGAGCTTAGCTAGAGATGGGCGGGGCATAGCTTAAAATGGAAAGGTCCATTGGATTTCGCTTACTGTCTAAAGATAGCAATGATCTTGTCAACCCATATCTTTGAATGAAAGCAAGCCGGTTCTGGGTGTGTGTGAATGTCATATTCTTCTTCTGCAGGTTGTGGGAGACACATAGAACAAGTTCTGCGGGATGTACCTGAGGAGAAGAAATGTAAATGTCCAGACGGTGGAACAAAAACGTGTACAATATTATAATGGCTCCGCCATTGCGGACTTTCCACCATAGACCACATAACCGTATAGGACAGCCCCAATTGAAAGGTAGGTCCCAGAAACTGTGAATACTTTCTACTGCTGCGGTGATATGACGTCATATGGCCGTTTAATGACTACTCACAATGGAGGGGTCCGATTTCTCACTCAAGTATCTGACAACATAATCAGATACGTCACAAGTTAGCTGACGCCGTCACAATCATAGTGACATATAGGCTAGCTCTGTCATGAAAATCGAATTCGATGGCTATGAGAGGCCTACATTTGTAATTTAATATTTTGAAACTAATTTGGCTAGGAGTCGTTACTGCCACAGACAGCAACAGTCCCTGTCCTCTGGTGGCAAACTAATAAAAACATTATAAACATTGTTCTAGACCTTCTATTCAATCGGCAATTCACACAGCAGTGTAGGCCTATCTTCTGACTTCAATCCTAAGATGGACAGGCAGAAATATTGCAAACTGCGATTCTCATGTATCCCCTCTGATGGATGGGGATCGATTTGTGTCTCCGGAGCTCTCTCTATCTAACATTTACTGACCATATGTGGCTCAGATTTTAACACAACAAACGACCTCACCATTGTCAGTGAAAGAGGATTTCTAGACAGTGACCATGAAGTCACATATCCGGATCGGATCAAATTCAGGATTTATGCTTGTCTCAGAAGCTAATAGTCCGGCTCTAGTCTTAACACGAGAAATGGTGTGACGGTAGGTCTACTCTAGGATTCGACAACTTTGGCAATGATCCAGAAAAGAAATCTGGATAATTCGAAAAATCACCTTAAATCCTTTGCAATTCGACAAGGCGCGAGCTTTCAATCCCTGATTGCTCTTGTTACAACATATACCGGGTAGCATACTCGAGGTGTATCATGTCCTGGTGTACCATGGCCGAGTGTATCATGTCCTGGTGTACCATGGCCGAGTGTATCATGTCCTGGTGTACCATGGCCGAGTGTATCATGTCCTGGTAATACCAATGTGGGGCCACTCTGACAGGTGTATCATGTCCTGGTGTATGATGTCCTGGTAATACCAATGTGGAACCACTCTGGCAGGTGTATCATTTCCTGGTAATACCAATGTGGGGGTCACTCTGGCAGGTGTATCATGCCCTGGTGTATGATGTCCTGGTAATACCAATGTGGAACCACTCTGGCAGGTGTATCATTTCCTGGTAATACCAATGTGGGGCCACTCTGGCAGGTGTATCATGCCCTGGTGTATGATGTCCTGGTAATACCAATGAGGAACCACTCTGGCAGGTGTATCATGTCCTGATAATACCAATGTGGGGCCACTCTGGCATGTGTATCATGCCCTGGTGTATGATGTCCTGGTGATACCAATGTGGGGCCACTCTGGCAGGTGTATCATGCCCTGGTAAAACCAATGTGGGGCCACTCTGGCAGATATACGTCATGAATGATATATCCAAGTCTGTCATAACAAGTCTGTTGTACAAATTGTATGTCTTTACTATTCCATAAACATTCTGGTGAATATTTTGCAACTAATTTGACTGGGCGCTGTGGAAGCAACAGCACCCAGTAAAATTAGTTTCAGAAAATTTAACAGCTTACCTGGATAGTTTTCTGGTAATTTAGATTCAGGGAGTGCAGGATCCTAACACTGAATACGCGTGGGTGGAGCTTAGCTTAAGATGGGCGGAACATAGCTAGAGATGGGCGGGGAATAGCTAAAACTGGATTCATCCATTGTGTTCTAGCTTGTGTCCACACTAGCTAGCTAACAGAAGCAAGGCCAATCAATCACAAAATGTCGTTTTACTCGTGTAAGCATTCACACGTTCACGCAAGCTATGACAAGTAAACGAATCTTTGCGAGCGTTCGGACTTACTTCGGATAGCTCTCTTACGCGAAGGGGACCGAAGGCCGTGTTCTCACTAGAGAGTTAATCAGGAATAACGACATACTTTAGTATGGCGTTATTTCGGATTAAGTCGCTAGTGAGAACACGGCCTTAGTCTCTGCACGCCTTTCTCGTTACTATGTATTCCAACCTGTTTGCCTAATGATATGATACATAATTAAAGACTTTTGATTAATTCCCAGGCCTGCGTGCGTCTGCACGTCAAATGCCGTGGGAGACATTTGAAAACTCTGAGAATCCAAGACGATCATTCAGGCTAGATAATGCATATTCGTGCCGTGATTACGCCTCCTCTGCCGTCACACCACTATTCATTGGATACTAGTTCTGCACACTGCCACCGCACACCATCCACATCATCGCTGTAAATTTATATTATTTATTATTAAAGGTTATTGAACACGCAAAACAGATATATTTTATTTGTTATCAAAGTTGACCCTATGATCAACGTCTGCGGAAAAAGTGCATCAAACTATTTTCTAGACCAGCAAACAGAGAACGAAAACATGTTTAAAGCAGAACTACTACTAAAACTCACTGAGATAGATAAATCTCAAATGATAACGCTTGTGAATGACTTCCACCGCAACACTACCCAAATCCACCACAACACTCCACCAAAATCCACCACAACAATTTAGCTAAATCCACCACAACACTCCACCCAAATCCACCACAACACTCTACCAAAATCCACCACAACACTTTAACCAAATCCACCACAACACTTTAACCAAATCCACCACACCAATTTAGCCAAATCCACCGCAACACTCTACCCAATTCCACCACAACACTTTAGCCAAATCCACCACAACACTACCCAAATCCACCGCAACACTCTACCCAAATCCACCACAACACTACCCAAATCCACCACAACACTTTATCCAAATCCACCGCAACACTCTACCCAAATCCACAACACCACTCTACCCAAATCCACCACAACACTACCCAAATCCACCACAACACTCTACCCAAATCCACCACAACACTCTACCCAAATCCACCACAACACTGTACCCAAGTCCACCACAACACTCTACCCAAATCCACCAAAACACCGAATATCAATTAAGGCCACTAAATTATGGAATAAATATCCCAGTACAAACATGATTATGTGTATACACGTTATATATTCCCAATCTATAATAAGAAGTCACTTAGATTGAATGTTTACATTTATTTTAAAAGAATCGACTTTACTTTTGGCTCCAATTTAAAAAATATCCCGGAACAAACGTTGTTATAAATATATTGTGATATTTATTTAACTGGCAAAACAATACGGCTTAACCTATTCAAGTGACCACCTGCCTTTGACGACATGTTTTAACCCTTTCAGAGCCAATGCTTCCGATTTTCATCTTAATCTGATTAGCAATGAGTTTTGGAGCATACGTGCATGCCGAAGCTGTTGCTGCATGAAGTAGATGCTGCTGCTTTTCACTGAAACAGCCCAAACACACACTCGCATGTGCTGCACACACGCACACACGCACACGCACACGCACACACGCGCACACGCACGCACGCACACGCACACACACACACACACACACACACACGGACAAACGCGCACGCACATACACGCACGCACGCACGCACGAGCACGCACGCACGCACGCACGCACGCACGCACGCACACACCAAGGCTCCCCGATACTGCAGGTTCATTTTAACATCAGAATTAAAAATATATATAATTAACTTTTAGATATAGGAAGCATGGAAACAAAGTATTTTGAAACAAAATCATATCTCTAAGTGCACAAATGCATATATATTAGTTAATCAATCATTCCATTGGTCAATTACTGTGGATAAGAAATAATCAGATCTGACGGAAAAATGGAAATCAACTCATCAAAGCACCATTTAACTTCAAAAGAGTGAAGTCTATTTTTAGTTAGTGCGTCATGAAATTCACATTTAAGACAATGCGAGAACAAGGCACGAAAAGCGTGCTTCAACTGTTCAAAACTGCTAGAGATAAGCCCTGTATATGATTTACTGACTATAGTACAACGATACTTCCAAATGGCACAGGCCTCAACACTCAAACAAAATAACAATTCTTTGCATTAGTAGTCAGCTTACGTGTCTAATTCATGAAATAGAATTGCATCTTGAATTATTTTGATATCAACAGTAAGAATTTCTCTAAATCTCTGTTCAATGTACATCCAAATTCTGGTGAGTGGCAAACATTCTGTAAACAAATGGATAATGGTTTGTCCCGTGTTGGTACAGAATAGACAGTGGTCATTATTTGCTATGACTACTTTCTTAAGGAGGGGACCTTCCCAGAGTTTCCTATGAAGCAACCGCCACACAACACCCCTTGCTCTATTAGGTATGTGTGGTGAATGAATATTTCTCCACACCACATCCCAGCTCATGGGAAAATGTTCGGACCGTTCCCACGCGGCTACAGCCTTTGGAATAGTAATATTCTGCTGCATTAAAATTGTGTACCACCCCGTATTCCTTAAAGTATATGAAAAACGTGCATCAGCACTTTCCCGAATTAAATTGGGCCATGCATCATTTACTGTCCCATTCGGTAGAAGAAACCATTCCATTTAAATCGCTTCCTGTAGCTACTTCAGAAGCCGTTGCATGTCAATGGGGCGTAAAGATGTTGCACGTGATATGTCATATAGTGATATCCATTTTCGTGTTTTTACGTCTACAATATCACAAAAATTTGAATACCATGTTTAGCAAAAGAAGCGTAATATAAAACTCTGCCTTCATATAGAATATGAGTACTGCCCACAGGCACTGACTGGAGGCATGCTCCCAACAAAGGGGCGAATCTTCTTTCCGAACAAACTTAACTAAAGCAGTTTTAATGTCCAAAAATATCGATGGAAGCCGTCTGTAATTCGGTGGAGGTTTAGAAGATCAGAAAAAGGATTTAGCTGAAAATGCCTCAATATACCTTTCTATAAGGCATCTAGTCACATTTGCCCACTGGCTATCTGAATGAAGAAAATGATCTAATAATTTTAGCCTTAATGAGGGGCATTTACTTCTTATGTCTGAGATGGCAACCCCGCCATCAATCTTATTATTAGCACAGACACGCTGTGAGACAAGGTGTGGTTTACCTTCCCACAAATAAGCAAATATCATTTTGGTAATTTCTTTTTCAACATGCTGAGGCATATTAACAACCGAAGCAACATACCAAAGTTGCGACAATATCAGATTATTTATCACCATGGCCCGTCCAAAAATAGTCAAACGTCGGACAACTGGCTGGCTTATAAAATTGTTCACAAGGCATCTACTAGTAATGCCATTGTACAATATTCGAATCCATTTAATGAAATTTTGCCCGAAGCCTATGCGATTTAATGACATTAAAAGAAACTTCCACTCCAAGCGGTCAAAAGCCTTTTCATTATCTAAAGCCACAACGGCACCTGGAATGTTATCTTTTTCAACCAACTGAAGCACGGCTCTAATGAGCACAGTGTTGGTTAATATTGATCTACCAGGTATTGAACTTGTCTGAACAGGATTAATACCGTCACCCAGCACCTGACCTAGTTTCAGTGAAAGAGTTCTCGAAATAATCTTGTAATCAACACCAAGGAGAGAAATTGGCCTATAATTCCGTAAGTCACTCCGGTCACCCTTTTTAAATAACAGTCGTACATGAGTTTGAGACATTGTAAAAGCAAGATTTCATTGATAGAAAATTCCTTTAACAACCTCACAGAATTTCGGATCAATTAGATGCCAGAATGTAACGTAAAACTCAATAGGCAGACCATCACCCCCTTGCGATTTTCCATTCTTCATTGTTTTGAGTGATTTAATCAGGTCCTCTAAGGTAAAATATTCATCACAAATATCAGCCGATGGAGGAGGCAATGTTTCCTTAATATTACCAAGTAATTCAGCTACACCTCTTCATCAATTTCTTCAGACTTATATAAATCTTCATAAAATGTCTGAACAGTTTCTAGGAGCTCTTTATTTGAATTAACAATTTGATCTTTTATTTCAAGGCACCTAATCATCTTTTCCACACCTCTAGACTTTTCCAGGCCACAAAAATATTTTATAGGTTTTTCACCTTCAGAATAAAATTGGGCCCTTGATCTTACCTTTGCGCCTTCTGCTCTGTGCATTTCTAATTGTGACAATTTTAACCTGGTCTCCGCCAAAGCACCAGTCAAGTGAATATTGCCGTTTGAAACTTTGCAAAAGATTAAGGTTTGTTGACGAATCAACCATATTTTCCTCTTTTACCATTTTCTTGCCTTTTGAATGGAATACTGTCTAGATATGAGTAAACCCTAATTTAACATCTTCCTACCAAGAAACCAAGCTGTCAAATTCTGGTATGGTACGGATCTTAAAACGCCAGAAACTTTCAATACAGCGATGATACTCAAAATCATCCAGCAAGGAAATGTTAAGTTTCCAAAACCCTGGCCCACGTGTAACCCATTCTACATTATCTAGCACAGTAGAAACTAGACAATGGTCAGAAAACGTTACGGGGATATATACCAGTATCTGAATTTAACCCTTTTAGCACTCTGTACGTAAATACAGTCTAAGCAAGACGCCGTCTTACCATTTGCTGTTACCCTTGTATATGCATGACTGTCATGGTTTAACATTCTATAGCTATCCAATAGGTGCTCACTATCACATAGTTCCTGCAAACGCCGGTGAGACGTACCAGAGTAGCCTATCTCTGGATTTAAAACGCTATTAAAATCTCCATCAATAATACAATATTCTCACCCATCATGTTGAGTAAAATGCACCTCGTTGAGAATGGGATGCAGGGGCATACACAGACATCAAATTTAGTGTCAAACAAGATATTTCAACAGTCACCACGACCCATCTGTCATTACTATCAGCTTCTGATGAAATGATATTTAATAAGCTCAAGCACCTGTGTAAAAATAGGATCGCCACTCCCGTATTCAAATCAGTGGCATTGGAATAAAATATTTTACCTTTAGAAAGTTGCTCAAAACCTTCTACTACTTCGACATTATGGAACTTAGTTTCCTGTAGCATGACGATATCAGCTTTCAGATCAGATAATTTATCCAGCAGGATGCGTTGTTTCAATCCATCATTCAAACCACAGCAATTAAGTGTGCAAATTATCATTATGATTAAAAATTTATAAATAATACCCATAATGTCTAGTTTGATTTTGTCTTCTTACTATTTTTATCCCGTTTATCCAATTTACCAATCTTCATAATAAACTCTGAATTTGTTAGATCAGTAATGGTCAGATGATGATAGCGTGAAATATCTGAATCATTACGCAAGTGCCTGTAGCGAGCGGCAAAGCGTGTTATGTATGGCACTAGAATCTCGCCCTTCTCTGAGCAATACAATACCATTTCATCAGGCTGCTGAGATTCCTGTGTTTGGATCGAGGTGTCAGACTACAATAGATATAGAATCGTCTATGTCTTCGTCCTCCCCTTCCTCCGCCCCAGCGCTAAGATCTTCTATTACTCCTTTAACCCCAGCAACCCTTTTATTCTGCACAGTCGTCTGCTCAGACGTTCCTAATTTCAGACTGAGTTAGCGATGACAAGTCAAAAGGTGTATCAACGTCCATTGACTGGCATGCAAATTTTGCTTGTCCCAAAGCTAAACTTTGTGTATCATCGTCGTCGCTGGCATCATTCTCTGGAGTTTCGTCAGTAATGTCTGCTGTAGGGGTAAGAGTTATACCTGTCTCAAAAACCTCAATCTCATTAACATGAGTTGCCAAAGCTGGATCACCAGCTTTACTAACAATGGGGTCATCATCATTACTAACCATGGCGCTCTCAGGTGTACTAACTCATGTGTCTTCAGCCTTACCAACAGCTGGGTCTCCAGCCTTACTAACAACGTGCGCATATGCGTGCGTTACATTACTATTATTAGGTTCTGTACTAGAAGTATGTGAGGCAGGCACTTGCACCATATCACGAAAGCTCACACTGCCCACACTACGTGCACCATTAATGGTAGATCGCTTGTCACATCGAGACTTAAAATGATCAGAGGGCCCACACAAAAGCAGTTATTTTTGTAAGGACATGTACTAGCTAGGTGTTCAGTGCTAGTACAAATGCGGCACTCTTTGGCCTGTCCTCGATACCAAACAGAGAGGAAGAAGATCCCATCAATGAACAATCTTCCGGGAATTGGTTTGACGATCTTTTCCATCCACACCCGTCTTACTCCATTCTCAAGTGTCCTATCAATGACATATGTCTCCCTTTCAATTGTAATCACTTGCCCACATTTCTCCATCTCGGCTGTAATTCACTCATTCGGAATTTCTAGAGGTACCTTAACTTTCACAATAAATTTATCTGAATCAACCTCATCAATTTTGCAAACTTGCCCATTAACAATTAGCCCCCTTTCTAAAAACTTCTCTCACATCCTCCGAGTCAAATGTCAGACATTTTCACCAACATTAATTTACCTCTTTAAGACATTTGGTTCAGCGCCTATGATGTCTTTTAATCCATGGTAGACATCGATAACATTAACTGGCAATCCAGGAGTAGTAATCATAATGCGTAGATGTTGTTTATAGCGAGTTGCCATACTACGCGCAAGAAGTCACATTGACCCAGATTACGCCAAGCAATACGCGCGTCTACTACTGCGAATATAAATGCAGCTACGACGCCACTCGCTATAGTCCAGGAGCTAAAGCTAGGTCAGAATCGTGACGTAGCACACCCAGTATTCGGAAGGTCTGACACTTGCTGTGGCTTGGGGGACATGTCCCACACATTTTAAGCCCTGTTGTACAAACAAATTGTGGTAGCACTAATTAGTTATCCTGATTTCTTTGCATAGGGGGTCTAGGCTTTGGCTGTATCCACAGTGCACAACGATATAAGCATGATCGTGTCATAACTCAAAGTAATATCGTATTAGATTCACCATATATGATATTTAGACGGATATCGACCTAACATATATCCAACATACATTTTGCATGCATATACCAAAGGCGAGGATGAAATGTGAAGGTTATATTTGTATATACAATGGCAGTCTTTTTCCAAATGGGTTCAACAAAATGGACAACATGAAGACCACATTACTCCAACAGAATTGGAGAGTCTGGATGAGAAAATTAAGATGTGCCGAAGCAGCATTGACGACTTAGACGCACTGCAAGAAAATTTCAAAGAGGTGTGTATGTACGTGAATAAATTGCAACAGCTGTTCAAATCCTTTAAAGTTGAGTCAAGCTCGAAATCACACCTGTTCGCATTTTGGAACTCATATATTCATATGGTAGAGCTGCTGCTTGGATTCATAAGAGCTGAGAGAACTGGAGATTGGCAGGCACACCTATCTGCTACTGCTGCTATGGC
The DNA here is from genome assembly GCA_034401795.1 of Chaetoderma sp. LZ-2023a. Lineage (NCBI taxonomy): Eukaryota > Metazoa > Mollusca > Caudofoveata > Chaetodermatida > Chaetodermatidae > Chaetoderma > Chaetoderma sp. LZ-2023a. Next base: position 103,628,510 of record CM067371.1, read on the forward strand.
GCCATATTTCTACAGCATGGACAGAACCAATTATGCAAGATGGCTGCCAATATATCTTGCGGACATGAAGATGCTTCCAAGTACACATCCCCATGTACATGAACAATTCTTGAATGGAAATCATTCCGTAAGTCGCTCAGACCATCCATTCAATCAAGTGTGGACAGATATGGCCTTAGAACAATCGATTAATTTAAATTTCCAAAAAGCGAGGTGGTATTATTGGAATAACACAAAAGCCAGGAGCTCTGGAGAGGTGGTTTTTAACTAGCCACGAGAGGGCAGCCATAACAACGGTCACAAAGCAAATGTGTGGGTTACAAGATAGTCACATGTTTGGAGTACATAAGGAAATGGGGACTAATCGAATGAACAGGGATGAAACCGATGTGCAGAAGATACTTTCGATGTTCTCATCAGATATAATGACTGTAATAGATTATAGCGTCACTCAAGTATTGCCTTAAAGTCTTATGTCATGTTATCTTTGGGTTTCTGGTTTTCGGTTGTTGTCAATAAAATGTGTTTACCTAAATAGCGTGTTACGCTTGATATATAGAATAAAACATGGTGTTTCGGAGCGGGATTATTTAAACAAAACTGTTTAGATATCGAACTTACAAATTACGGAAATGGAAGGTGTGTTCAAGCAACCGAATCCGCTCAAATTGGAAGGAAACATGAATGAAAACTGGTTACTTTTCGAACAGGTATTTAGTAACTATCTAGTTGCTAGTGGCCTTAGTGAAAAAACGGACACGGTAAAATGCGGAGTACTGTTACAGTGCCTGGGTGAAGACTGTATAGCAATATACAATTCATTCTCATTTGCCAATGATGAAGAAAGAACCAATTTTCGTATTTTGAAAGATAAATTTAAGCAACACTGTCAACCACGAAAAAACGTGACTTATGATAGGCATATATTTTTCACAACGAAGCAGACGATGGGTGAGTCAGTGGACGTCTATGTAACAGAATTAAAAAACAAAGCAAAACAATGCGAATTTGCTGATTTGCAGGACAGTTTAGTCCGAGATCAGATTGTATGTGGTATCCGTGACAACAACGTACGTCTTCGTTTGTTGTGTGAGCCAGAATTAACCCTTCAAAAGTGCATAGATATTTGTCGACCCTCAGAACTAAGTGAAGCACAATTAAAGACACTAAGTACAGTAAACACAGAAATAAATGCGGTTCATTATAAGCAAAATAACCCTCGGTCAACCTACAAAAAGCCCACAAATGCAGCAAGAAACACGCAACATGCTAAAGTCGGAGCGAGTCATGCACCAGACCACACACGTGCAGGTTCAACACAACCTCGAACATGTCAAAATTGCCTCCGATCACACGAATATGGTAAATGCCCGGCATATGGACAAACTTGCCACCAATGTCATAAGCAAAATCACTTCAAAATAGCGTGTAGAAAACGTTGTCAGTTCACTAGACCAGTACATACAGTCGTAGAAGATGACTTTAGTGAATTATACATAGGAACTATAGAAAATGATACTAAAACGGGACTGAAAGATTGGACAATTAACGTTCTTGTTAATGACAAAACTTTGGTTCTAAAAATTGATACAGGTGCTCAAACAAATGTTTTGAATATTCAACACTTCAGACAAATTACCAATTCACCACTTGAAAAATGTAATACTCGTTTAGTATCATATTCTGGACATACAATTGAGACGTTAGGTAAATGTACACTGGTTGTGGAACATCATGAGCGTTATTATGCAGTTGAATTCATAGTGGCAGACACAAAATCAGTTTCTATTATTGGCCTAGATTCAAGTATTCAACTCAATTTAGTTAAGAAACTATGCACAGTTAACGCAAATGATGACATTTTGGATAGTTATACAGATTTGTTTTCCGGATTAGGAAAATTGCCAGTACAATATCATATTGAGATTGATAGGAACATCCCTCCAGTGATAGCACCATCACGTAGGATTCCGATTGCATTAAAATCGTGAGTGCGACAGGAACTTCAGAGGATGGAGGATTCCGGAGTAATACAACGTGTAGATGGACACATGCCATGGGTTAGTAACATGGTTACGGTTGTTACACCGGATAAAATTCGCATATGCATGGATCCCAGAAACCTCAATAAAGCTATACAACGTGAGCACCACCCTATGAAAACGGTTGAAGAAGTCGCATCCGACATGCCCGAAGCCAAGTTCTTCAGTATTCTTGATGCCCAAGGTGGATTTTGGCAGATACCTATAGATGAAGAATCGAGTCGGCTATGCACTTTCGCTTCACCATTTGGACGCTATTCCTACCGCAGACTCCCATTCAGTATTAATTCAGCGCCAGAAATTTTTCAGAGTATCATGCAGCAAGAATTCGGAGATCTAGAAGGAACAGACGTAATCGTAGACGATCTTCTAATCTGGGGTGAGACACGCGAGAAACACGATAGACGCCTTCGTGCAGCTCTTGACAGATGTCGTGAGAAAAACTTGAAACTAAATAAAGCCAAATGTAAGATAGCCTTAAGTGAAATAAAGTATGTAGGACATACACTATCAAGTTCAGGTCTTAAACCAGATCCAGACAAAATAAAAGCTGTGGTAGACATGCCAGTGCCAAACGATAAACAATCATTACAAAGATTCATTGGAATGTTAACTTACCTTTCAAAATTCATACAGAATTTTTCTGAAATTACAGCTCCATTGAGAGAACTTTTGGAAAAAGAAAACATTTGACATTGGGATGCACCACAACAAAATATCTTTGAAAAACTTAAAGCCTTAGCATCAAGTGCACCAGTTCTAAGATATTTTGATGTGAGCAAAGAAACTACACTATCGGTAGACGCGAGCTCAAAAGGTCTAGGTGCAGCTATTCTACAGCAAGGACAACCGGTAGCATACGCGTTGCATGCAATGACTAAAACACAGGAACGGTATGCACAAATAGAAAAAGAGATGTTAGCAATTCTCTTCGGTTGTGAGCGATTCCATCAATATTTGTACGGGAATACTTTTATTGTAGAAACAGATCATAAGCCATTAGTATCGATATTTAAGAAACCTTTGCTACAAGCACCAGCGCGTCTTCAAGCAATGTTACTAAAACTTCAGAAATATGACTTTAGCATAATATATAAACCAGGTAAAGAACTTAAAATTGCAGATACACTCAGTCGTGCATTTCAGACAGAAGAGTATGAAGACAGTTTAGACTTGAAAATATGTTTAGTATTACCAGCATCCAACGCGAGGCTACAAGAAATCGAGCAGGAAACCACCGCTGATTTAACTCTACAGATGTTGAAAACCACAATTATTCAGGGATGGCCTGAATCGTGTGATGTTGTACCAGCCTGTATACTTCCATACTGGAACCACAGAGACGAACTCTCAGTATACGAAGGTATAATTTTTAAGGGACAAAAAATTGTAATACCGCCAACGCTAAGACCAGCAATGATAGCAAAAGTTCATTCATCACATCTCGGTATGACACTTTGTAAGAGTCGAGCGTGTGATGTTATATTTTGGCCGGGAATGTGCAGAGACATTAAGGACTCAGTGGCAAAATGTAGAATAGGTAATGAGACACAACATAGTAACGCCAAAGAGCCTCTCATTCCACACGCGGTACCTTCGCGTTCATGGTCAAAACTTGGTTCAGATTTGTTTGAGATAGATGGAGTACATTATCTCTTATTAGTAGACTACTATTCAGGATTTTTTGAAATTTCACAACTCCCAGATTTATCGAGTCGTACAACAATCACACACATTAAATCACAACTGGCCAGACATGGAATTCCGGACGAAATCATTTCAGACAACGGACCACAATATTCCAGTCATGAGTTCAAGCGATTTAGTGAACAGTACCATTTTAAACACACGACCAGTAGTCCATGTCATCCTAAAGCCAACGGCATGGCAGAAAAATTAGTACAAATCGCGAAACGATTGCTCCTCAAAGCAAAACGAGATGGGTCAGATCCATATCTTGCTCTATTAGCCTACCGCAATACACCGCGTGGAGAATTAGGATCGCCAGCACAACGGTTATTCTCTAGAAGAACCAGAACATTACTACCAACGTCAGAAACTTTACTAGAACCTCGGTTAGTTACCGATGTTCAGCAGAAACTTACAAGTCATAGACAGGTACAGAAACAGTATTATGATAAACAATGTAAGCCACTGCCTGAGTTAGAGCCCGGTGACATTATCAGGTACCAAGGAGAGAAGAAGAACTGGAAACAGGGTGTAGTTGAAAGTTCAGCAGTGACACCACGGTCGTATAACATCAAAACACCAGAAGGTCGAGTTCTACGCCGCAATCGTGTGCTCCTTCGAAGATCCAATGAACAGTTGTTACCACCTAAACCATGTGTAGAAGAACACAGTCAACAGTTGACTAACATTATGCCTTCGCCAGTGCCCGAGCCATTCGTTATTCCAACTCAACGAGTGACATCTAGTGGTAGACGGGTGAAGGTACCAGTCAAGTTTCAGGACTATGTCACTTAACTGTGATTAAACAACATTTGACATTTTGTTGATTCATATACGTTTATTTTAAATTAAATAAAACATACAATTCGTACAACTCTTACAAGGAATAACTCCTACAATGTGTATGGTTCATACAAGGAACAACTCATACAATTTGTATAACTCGTAATCATTTAATTTTAATGTAGAATTATAACAGAGACAAGCAATGATAATTATGACTCATTAATCAACTGTTTGATATTTACAACTTCAAAGAAAGGGAGATGTAATAGATTATAGCGTCACTCAAGTATTGCCTTAAAGTCTTATGTCATGTTATCTTTGGGTTTCTGGTTTTCGGTTGTTGTCAATAAAATGTGTTTACCTAAATAGCGTGTTACGCTTGATATATATATACACCTGTGCAAAAGTTAAGCACCACCCTATTTTTACGCACATGCGAGGGTATATTCATGTGCTATGAAGAAAGCAATAGCATGAACATTTATGTACCCATCCATCTTAGTGCAAGAGGTAATAATGCAACTAGAGGAATGCTGATTATGATGGTGGGGAAACACTGTATGTTTTTGTTTGAACTTGAAAACGAGGCCTGAATATGGTTACGTTGACACAACTGACAACTATTGCCCTACAGTTGACACACGTGGCTAGATTGTCATTAATGGTGTCTGAAAACGAAGTTTAACATCTGTGCACGAGTTTGAGACTGTCATTATTAATACCGGGTATATCCACCTTGTGCCTGGATGACGGCCTGGACACGACGTCTCATGCTGGTCACCAACCGACTGATACGCCATTGTGGTATTCGTTGCCATTCAAGATGGAGTGCGTCTGTTAATTCCTGTAGGTTCTTCACAGGAGGATCCCTCCTTCTCACCATGTTTCCTAGAATGTCCCAGATATGCTCAATAGGGTTCATGTCAGGGCTCCTTGCTGGCCATGGTAGGGTTTCGATGGCATTCTGGCGGAGGTATTCATGCACAGCTCTAGCACGATGTGGTCGGGCGTTGTCATCCATGAATATAGGGTGGGTTCCAGGTGCATGATTTACAAAATGAGGGACCACAACTCTATCCAGTATGGAATCTTGATATCTTTGTCCATTTGTGTTCCAGGTACAGTCAACAGATCCAGCTTACAATCAAATGAGATGCACCCCCATATCATAACGGAACCTCCACCAAATGGAACTTCTTCCATGATGTTACGTTGGTCGTACGCCGTGCGTCTGGACCTCCATACACGAGTTCGACCATCTGTGGCATGAAGCAGGAACCGACTTTCATCGGACCAGTGTACCCGTCTCCAGGATCTCATGTTCCAGTGTCTTCTTTCGTTGCACCACCTCAGACGCTCCTCTTTGTGGTGTGCAGTGAGGAGAGGACGTCTGACAGGTCTCCTAGCTTTCATGCCAGCAGCATACAGTCTCCTTTTGACGGTAGACATTGACACTCTATTGCGCGTTTCCCATTGCTGGCTGAGCACTCTGCTGTTGGTGAATGGAGATCTCCTAACAAGGCGTACTAGGGCTCGATCATCACGGGCAGTAGTCTTCTTCGGTCTTCCAGATCTAGGCCTGTCCTTCACCTCGTTAGTTTGCCCATGTTTTGCAATCAAACGACTGATTACAGTATGGTTAATGTTCAGCTGTCTGCCAATGTCTCTGCATGACATACCAGTGGTATGCATGCCTATGATTTGCCATTTCACACGATCACTTAACCTTCGTCTTGCCATAGCGGTTCACAATCAAGAGCTAATTCTCTCTGTACAAATAAACCACGGTCATGAACACAAAATTCCTAATCTTGTCGCCTAAATCTGTGTGTAATGTTCTACACCTCAAACTGGACTTTTACATAACTGAACACGTGTGCTGTTTCCCGCCACGCACGGACATCAAGCGGCGTGAAGTCATGCATGCATGTGCATTTCGTACTTGGAATTATGTCAGCTAACGCGGGGACAAAAAGTATGGCAGCCTAGTTGTACCATCATGTTTCTACGTTCTATTGTTTTTGCTGGTGCTTAACTTTTGCACAGGTGTATACATAATTATATACACGCCAGGTACGTACAAATAGACAAATGTACAATAATTGCACAGGCACGCACGCACGCATGCACACACGCACTCACTCACTCAGACACGCAGGATGGCAGGCAGGCAGACAGGCAGGCATACATGCAGGGAGGCAGACAGGCAGACTTATACTAGTGGTGAGTCTCAGCAACCGTGTAAAAACTTTGCTATCTCTCTTCAAGGTAACAGGTAAGCTGTTGAAATATTTTGAGAAACTAATCTCACCGGACGCTGTAGCTACCTATGGCAGCAACTGCGGCCAGCCATATTAGCCCCAAAATATTAAACAGAATATTTATTAAATTGAAAATCTAGCATGTTCAAGTTCACTTTATTTACAATCAAACCCTTCAAACGCGTGTAAATGTACATCATAACTGCGGCGGTAGAGTGTTTGCAGAACAGTAAAATTACATGTCTATAATATTCATAATTCTATGGTCAGTAGTAGTAGTAGTAGTAGTAGTAGTAGTAGTAGTAGTAGTAGTAGTACTAGTAGTAGTAGTAGTAGTAGTGGTGGTAGTAGTAGTAGTAGTAGTAGTAGTAGTAGTAGTAGTAGTAGTAGTAGTAGTAGAAGAAGAAGAAATACAATTGTTACACATGGTGGAGTTTTCAATGTTCATAACTTTGTCTCCAAAGCAGATGCTTATTTTATTATACATTTTGATTGTGACGTCTGCCTGTAAGCGACTCACTCACAGCAGCATGTGTGTATTCCCTACGTACGCAGGCAAGCTCGCATTTAAGTATAACCTAAAAAGTAGTCTAATGCGTAGCAATCGAGTTTGACGTATAACCATTTAAACAGCGACATCTCATTAGTATAACAGGATGAACACAATTATATAGGCTATATAAGTTATTTGTATATTTTGAGACGAATTTGAGGTGGCATGAGCAATGAACTATTCAAATATGCAAGTGACATTATCTCAAAACCGATCACGCGCCTAATTCAGCTTTTATGCACCACCTTCCCATCGACGCTGTAGGCCAAGGCACTCTTATCGCACTGAATACATGCAATTTAACTGCACACACCCCAACAAATCTGCAGCCCATTGTGCTCCTGAACAGCACACAGAAAAGCTTATCAAATGTTACTCTATGCCGCATCCGAGACAAGATCAATGACTTCACCGGATCATGTCAAAGTGGCGTCAAACGTACACGCAGCTGCAAGACATTGTATGGGCGCAACGTATGCTTGTGTCGGTAGTCATGGCCAAACGCTTGGATTTCCACAAAATGGGCATATGTCAGACGCCTTCGACACAATTAAACGCCCAACGATCCTAGATGTACTATGCCAGATCAGTTGCAATGAAGAGGAGCTGCGACTAGTGAGACTACTACATGCAGACACCAAGCTGAGAGCACGAGTCAAGTAAGGGAAGCCTGTAGAGTTTGAGACATCAATCGGCTCCCCACATGGAGATGGTCTATCTCCGGTGCTTTTCACCTGTTACCTTGCTGCTGCATTGAAATCTGTGTGACAAGGTTCCACAAGGCCAAACCCCCAGTGCCAATACTGGGTATGTCGCTAGAAATGCGATGTGCCGATGATGTGGACTTCATAGACGAGGAAAAGAAACCCCTTTACGAACTTCTCCCAATAGCTTCAAACAAACAAAAATTTGAGAATCATTTTATGAATGAATCCAAAACAGTGTTCACCCACATGTACCTATGTACAAAGCATGAAACTAAAGAAAATGACGATCCACTTCGTGGCGGCGAAATATAGAGGAAAAGTAAAATCCTGGGCTTACTGCCTTGCAGTACTGCTGACATTGCTGCACGGTTCGTCATAGGGAATATAGCTTTCCAGTCCTTCTGGAAGCGATGGATTCGTAGATCAAAGATGCCCTTGATTAAAAAGTTATGTTTATACAATGCAACCTACGTATCCTTGATGCTGCATAACCGTAACAGCTGGGCAGCTCTATACAAACCTGATGCATGCCACCGCAAACACCTACGCACCATCACTGGACACAGATGGCCAGACAGCATAATTTCCAATGATGCACTATCCAAGATGTGTAATACGTCGCCGCTGTCTGGAAAAGTCCCCCAGCAAAGATGGTCCATGTTTGGCCATGTGCTAATGATGCCAGAGGAGACACCAGCACGTATTCAACAGAACATCAGTGGTCAAAAGCGAAAAAGTCTGAAATTAGTTTGAAGATGCATTCAAAAGGAAATTGTGTTTTTAATATTTAAGGTTTAAAGGGTTAAGAGTTAGACCAGCACGTTTGAGTTATGTTATCATGTGCCAGTATTCGTTTCTCCCTCCTTCCCTCTCTCCCCCTCCCCCCCCTCCCCCTCTCCCTCTCTCTCTCTCTCTCTCTCTCTCTCTCTCTCTCTCTCTCTCTCTCTCTCTCTCTCTCTTAGCTCCACTAGGTGCACTCACGATTTGCCTGTCTGTCTGTCTGTCTGTCTGTCTGTCTGTCTGTCCGTCTGTCTGTCCTTTTGTCCATCCGTCCATCCGTCCGTCCGTCTGTCTGTTTGGCTGTCTTTACACTGAAAAAAACCCCGCATTGGCATAGGAATTTAATTTAAAATTGTTTACCTAAAAACTGCACACACGAATGCACACACCCACACACGTGCACACACACATGCGCACGCGCACGCACACGCACACGCACACGCACACACACACCTGAATGAATGCACGAATGCACGCAATAATACATGCATGGAATAATACATGCACGAATGCACGCAATAATGCACGAACGCATGCACGAACAGACACACGAATGCATGCACGCACGCACACACATGCACGAATGTACTCATGAATGAACACGCACACACACGCACGCACGCACGCACGCACGCCACGCACGCACGCACGCACGCACGCACGCACGCACACATGTGCATACCCACACAAACGCGTGCACGCACGCATGCACGTATGCACGCACATACACGCGCGCAAACATACCCATACGAATGCATGCACGCACACATGCACTGATGCGCGCACATACACACTTTTGCAGATACAAAATTAAAAGATGCCCTACGGATATGATTTCAAGTTGCCCCGCCATTGATTTTGGTTGGGATTTGATTTATTTAAGAATAGGTAGGGAGGGATGAAGCCTTGTCATTGTTATCAAGAAATATGAGCTCTAACTTTGATCTTACTAGCAAATCTTTCAGGCTTGGATTTCTATTGTAAGCTATTACTGGTCGTGCTTTGATCGGTTCCTTTAAATTAGATTGCAGCTGTGAATATTCATCTATCATGGTTTTCGCTAATTCAAATTAATAGTCTATTGTATATGAGCTGAAATGGGATAATTATGTTCTTTTGTGATATTCCTGAATCTACATTTATTCCAAATGGTGCTTTTGTTTGGAGTGTTCTAATCCAATGACCTTCTCGTATTTTGCGAAACGCACTCGTCTCATCTTCACGTCGGAATCTGTTCTATTGGCATGATTTCAAAATGATGCTTAGCTGAATGATCAGGAAGTTGGAAATGTTGAGCAATTGGTGTATCTGCTGAGGTGTTAATATCAGAAACGTGGCGTCTAGCTCACACTATAAATAGATTTTTTGTTTCACCAACATACTATTTCTGGCAAAGGGCACAATTGATCAAATAAACTACATTCTCAGAAACACAATGCATATTTGTTCGGATATGATATTCATTTTTAGTTTGAAAGCTCAGGAATGTTTGTTGGTTTGCAATATAGTTGTTTACTTTGCGTCTGTTTTTGTCGCATTTAAAAACTGATCCAGAACGCATGATTGGTTTGTTGTGTTTAATTTGGACAGGTTCAAACTCGGCTCCACTATGTGGTTTTAGATTTTCAAGCACATTGATGGTATCTGCTTTAATTTTTCGAAGATAACGGGCTGAATAGCCTCTTGCTTTCAAAGCATCAGCAGAGTAGAGCATGCATCATTCAGATTTTGTCCGTTGCTAGAGTTTTCAAAAGAATCTTATGATTTGCGATTTGATCAGACCTTTAAATGTGTGTGGAGGATGAAATTATTTTTTGTGAAGCAGCTGATGTGAGTCTGTTGAATTAAAAAATATTCTTTATTCCAATTTTCCAAAAGAATCAAATTGAGGACCCTTATAGATCGTTACATCTAAAAAGTCAACTGGTGTTCCACTAATTATAGCTTTTAGCTTGATGTTTGAATCCTGATTATTTAAAATACGAAAGAATTCACAGAAGTCTTCTGAATGTTGCCAAATTATGAATATGTCATCTAGATATCTGAGGTAAAGAAGACAAGAGGCTTTTGGTTGATTTTGGGTTGAATCGTTTACCCATTGTACATCCACAGATTTGAAGGTAATTTTCAACATTAAATAGAAAATGGTTTCCTTTAAAGGGAACACAAGAAGGGTCGCCATCGTTTGCGTAAAACACGCAGTTCTATCGTAGAGACCATATTTAAGCTACTGTGTAAAACCTTCCTGCGACATTTATATATAAATCCGATTAAAATGGTGTTAGAAAGACTTAGCTCTAGTAATTTAGAATCTCCGTATCTTGTCGATCTGGATCAGGAAATTGGACAAAAGCATTTTAACAGCATTGCCTCCAGCATCAATATCTATATTGGTATGCATAGCATTTATGTCTAATGTGACTAAATATGCATCTTTCGGAACTGACAATTTGGATAATTTTGAAAGAAAGTGTTCTGTGTTCTTGGGAAAGCTCTTGCGTCTATTAGAAATGCGCTTTAAATAGTAATCAATATATTCTGAAATGCTATAAGTTTCACTGCCACAGTCTGCAATAACAGGTCGTCCAGGGGGTGGGGGTGTTAATGGATCTAACCAGGTGCTGATTGCTTTATGGATTTTAGGCAAGATATAAAATGTCCGATTTTGTGGATTATTCTCACCTAGCAGATACTTTAGTTGTTTCTTATCCATGTACTTATCTGTATGCAATGAATTAAGTATTTCAATGAAATTTTGTCGGTTTTGAAGTTAAATTAAATTATCAAGCTTTCTGCAATGCCTGGTGTTACTTAACTGCCTTTCAGCCTTGCGGATGTAGTTTTCTCTAGACATAATGACAGTTGTTGAACCTTTATCGGCTGGTTTTATAATAATATTCTAATTTCTACATAATTTGTTGATAGCCTGTCGCTCGAAAATTAAAGGTCTTGCTTATTGTTTGTAACTGGCAATGATCTGGCTATATCAGCAACTGTTTTCATGGTTGCCTTAATATTGTCATCAACTAGCCTACCTGGATGGTTCCACCCGAATTTTCTAGTGAATGGTTTTGACTCCCTATTTAAATTTCGAAAATGATGGGCTATTTTTACAAAATGGCCAAAATTAGCTACTTCATTAAGACCTGTGTCTAAAAGCAAATCTTATCCTGTGTTTGGTTTTGGAGTTGGTACAAAAGTAAGGCCGCGTTCGATGATTGATTTTTCAGATAGTGAGAGATCATAGTCACCTGATAAATTGACAAGATTTGTTCCAAATCCTATGTAGGGGAGATATTGCCTTGACCCACATTCAGTTTAAACCAAGTACTGTCAGCCGATGGTTATAAATACAATTAGCTGTTTCCTTCGTCCAATGGATTCTATCCTTCTCAACATGAAAATTGGCACCGGAAATTTTTGGGATGACCTTGCCAATGTGGCAGTTGGACCTTGCTGATTCATTGATACGCTTGAGACAGTAATTTTGCCTATCTGACAAGCTATCAGAACAGTTAATCTCAGCAAAGTACAACTCCGCATTAGGAAAGCTGTTCTTAAATTCTCAGGTCATGAAGTTTAAAATGGCTTGAGGCCGTTGTTGGATGTTCATTTTTGGAGTTGATGCTAGTATTCAGGATGGGCTTCTTCTGGCTAGGGCCACCCACAGGAAATTAAGATAATAAATAGATACAGTATGAAACAGAAAGTATAAAATCCGGTCTTAGGACTGGAACGGCACGTATTAGTCATCAGTGCCTATTACAGAAATTAAATGCACAATAGTATAGCTACTTAGAGTTCATAAGTCATTGAAATTGACACGCTAATATGAAATAGCGTGAGATGGCATGATCTTTACCGCAGGGAAGATTTCCGCAGGCAGATTTCCGCAGGCAGACGGTTGATGCGGCTCACCCTCAAGACAGTGAAGAAGAATGGGTAATAAGATGTCCACTAGATAGTTAATTTAACTGATACATGATTAAAACAGTTGTTGTAAAGTTTCCGTCCAGCGACGGTGGTTTGAAAGTTGAAAGTTGCCCATTAACAGAGAGGGCTAGTGTTATGATTAATTATGCATGTACAATAACTGGGTACATGGTGTGGGATACGTCATATAGATAGCACACTCCCCCATTCAGTTAATGCATACACACGATTACGACGTCAAAAGCAATATTTTGAAAATAATTTAACGGGGGTTTTAATGATAACTCGGCCATTTCTGGTCCGATTTTAATAAAATAAACAGCTCTGAAATCCTCGTTTCATTCTGTTCCTGGTCAATACTAAGAACGACGAGAACGGTGCGATTTGAGAAAATCACGTGTACCAACTCGGTGCACACTAAGCACACACTCTCTCCCAATCCTGACACATGTTGCCAGGGAAGCTCTGACACGCGAGCATTCGCGCTACGCGTTCTTACAGACTTAGCTGTTTTTAACGAAAACCTCTCTCATAGGGTTTATACAAACATACTATCCTACTCAGGTGGTCGAGTCCGGAGCGAATCTGGAACAGTCGTTCCGTACCCAGCTTAGCTGGGATGGTCCGTACCCATCCGGTCGATCCATGCTACAAATGCAGCAACAGGATAGCACTCAACCGGGATGTCAGAATGGATGTCTAAATCAATTTGGGACAGATTAGAGGACTCTATCACAGAATCTGTTGTTGCTTCGACAATTGTAGCTGGCAATGAATTCCACTGTCGTACCACTCTATTTCCGAAAAACTGCTTGCGAATATCTTTGTTGCTGCGTTTTATGTTGAGCTTCGACCTATGACCTCTGGTCTGTGTAATACTGAATGTTTCGAAAAAGTAGTCCTTATCAATGGTATATAGATCCCCGATGAGCTTGAATGTTTCAATTAAATCTCCTCGAAATCGTCTATGTTTCAGTAACATTAGACGAATACTGCAACTCACACGCACAGGCATGAGAAACATAGAATATCAATTATAGCCACTCAATTATGGAATAACACTAAACAGGAAACCCGAGATAAAATACTGACAACAAAATCATTCAAGAAAACTATAAAGGATTACTTAATTAACACATGTTAGAGCTACTACTACTACTACTACTACTACTACTACTACTACTACTACTACTACTACTACTACTACTACTACTACTACTACTACTAGTACTACTACTACTACTACTACTACTACTACTACTACTACTACTACGACGACCACGACCACGACCAACACCATCACCCCCGCCACTCCTACTACTACTGCTGCTACTACTACTACTACTACTACTGCTGCTGCTGCTGCTGCTGCTGCTGCTGCTGCTGCTGCTGCTGCTGCTGCTGCTGCTACTACTACTACTACTACTGGGGTAGAAATAAGAAACGCTATCTACTACTACTCTCTCTCTCTCTCTCTCTCTCTCTCTCTCTCTCTCTCTCTCTCTCTCTCTCTCTCTCTCTCCCTCTCTCTCTCTCTTTCTCTCTCTCTCTCTTCCTTCACAGTGGGGTGACCTTCAGGTCAATAACCGCTGGCGGTATATATAGTGACACCCACGTTCGCCAGTTACCATCGGGTCCACCGCGATACCACACCGCATTCTTTTCGAGACTACCTGCAGCTGTTTTGCCAGGGTCAACACCACCCCATCATTTGACATCGGTGGGGCATGCTTAACAATCAGCTCTAAGACATAAAAGCTAAGGTCAGCGTCCAAAGTGTTAACATCCTCAACCTTGTCTAGTGACTGTTCTATCAGGGGGTGGAGGACGAACTTCTTCGGGAAGTCATAGCGGAACACTATTTTGTCCCCATCCCCCTCTCGACACAGACGTTCCTTCGAGACATCCTTTAGGTCAGTGAGCAGCTCTACGCCATCTCCACCGATGGGAAGGAGGAGAATGTCTTGGATCTGCTCCATATTGGACGACAAACGACTTGCCATTGCTTTCCTTAACCTTGGCGGCATCAACGTCTTACACGTCCATGAGATCAGCTAGACCAGTCGAGTGAGCAAATATAGTCTCCATTGTATATCTATATAGGAGGTTTAAACGGAGTGTATAGCCATGCTGATTGTCCGATTGCTACTCCAAAATGGGGAGAATGTCATCAGACCATCTCTAGTTGGTAGATGTGCGGTTCAGTATCGCCTAGAATGGGTTCCCTTCAAGGTAGCCCAGCATTCCACCACATACGTACACGCCAATGTGTTACATCCACCACTGGGAAGTACCTACCACAGCTCACTGACTGAAGTAGGGTTAGACATGATAGAATATCTGCCAGGAGCCACCAGCAAACTGTTGAAAGCGATTGACCCCAACATGTTCACCCACGTAAATCACCTGTTTGACAGCCCCACCATTAGTCTAAATGTCAGCATGGATGGTCTGTTAGATGCCCAATTAGAGTTTACGATGCTGCTACTTATTGCCCTATCCCCATCATGACATCATATCAGATCCATCAAGAATTCACCGGGATGTTGAAAAAGGAGATGTAGGGGCAGCCACACACCTCCGGGATGGTAGATACAGCGGCACAGGAAATGCGTTGTCGACAAGAAGGTGAGCGACTGCAGCAGGTGAGCTGGTATGAACAGAACGCTAGAGAGGCAAGGAGACGAAGGGACTACAACTCTGTCCAAGACTTGGAGAGCCTCATCCAGCAGGGGGAGGGCAGCATAGGGCCAAATTTGTATGATTTCTCGGATGACGAGTGTGATGAGTCTGTAGAAATCTTGCAGTGGGAAGAGGAGAGGGCGGAGTATAAATCCAAGAAAGCATGCCAACGGTGGCCATACTACCAGGTGGACAAGGTAAAGTTCCAGATGTCATGGCTGCGAAAGCAACTGGCCCCTGACATTATCCTGACAGTCTAGCCCGCACAACCAGAGCTGCAGCTGTGATTGGTGCCAGTGCTGGTGTGGCCGCCATTGCCACCCTCGCTACAGGGGTGGGTGCTATCGTCGCTACCCCACTGGGTGGCGTGACTCTTGCCGCTACTGTTCTGGTCACCGGCTTGAGAGTTGGACAGTGGCAGATCACCAGGAAGCTGGAGAAGCATGCTAAGTATGTAACACTAGAACAGAGCAGCCTATGGGCTATCGACGAGTCTGTCAGCAAAGCTCTCGATGATGAGCAGATCAGTGATGAAGAGTACCACCATATATTGAAGCTCCAAACCCTGTACCGCACAGCGAAACCCAAAGTGCACCAGCAATACCTCAAAGGCTCCAGCAGGTGGGTGGACATGGAGGAATTAAAAAAAGAGATGCTGCGGCGGGGCCGCATCATAGATCTCTACAGTGTGGGATTACTGTCTGCAGGATAAGCAACAGCCAAGAGAGACCAGCGAGGATAGTGGCCATCATTGTTCTGGACATTAACCACAGCATGTTTTCGCTTAATTGAATTGTGGGGGGATTGATGCAGGACCCACCACGTAGTGGTTCATATATGGTGATGTTGAGGTACAATGCATCAACCTGGTCGACTGTCCAGCCAGCCCCCTCGCGGGTGTAGTTCTCAAGGCCTTGCAGCACTTTGGCTTTGGCCTCCTTCACAGCTTCGCTAATATCGCTTGCCTTCAGGATGGCATGCTGCTTAAACCAGAACCGATGATTTGTGGTGACTTCTGTTCCGTAATTCTTCTCCTTGTGGAGGGTGATCTTGAGAGCAAGTCAGAACTTCATCACTTCAGGTCGAGGACCTCTTCCACCAACTTCCTCTCAATCTTGTCCAAGTTTTTATCCAGGAAAGCTGTTGGATCTTTTTCCCCATGTCCAGGAAATTCCGAGCCCTGCAGATAGGTCTGGAATGCATGTGTGACCTTCACAACTCCAGAAAACTGTCGATCTCCTCATCTATGAACTTGGGTGGGGTTTCTAGCTCTGGGTAGGAGGGGTGGGGGGCTTCTTGGAAAAGAGGGCTGGGGTTGGCTTCTGGGGAGTCGTTGGTAGCTTCCTGTGTGTGGTTGAGGTTGGCTTCTCGGAGTGGTTTGTAGCTTCCTGCGTAGGGTTGGGGTTGGGTTCTTGGGAGTGGTTGGTAGCTTCCGGCGTGGTGTTGGGGTTGGCTTCTCGGGAAGGAGAGCTGCCACATTCTTGGTATAAGTGGTACAGCTAATAAACCCCTGCTGCAACAATCTCGCCAAATTTGGAAGTACTTCCATAGCAGATATTTACCTATCCAGTTGCGTTTCTCTAATATGAGGATTTTTTATGGTATCACATGCTGATGGGGGCCCACCGGGGGGTTGGGGGTGGACCCTACGTTGTAAAACACATCGCAGCGATTTGGCCCAGGAATTGAGAGGGCTCTGTTCTGATAGCACACCTCCCTCCTGTAGTCACCAATCGGCGATACGCAGCTACCACCACCCTCTGTTCTGATAGCTTACCTCCCTCCTATAGCCGCCGATCGGTGATCCACAGCTACCACCGATATAAAACAGTCTACAACAGTCGGATCCCACCACTTTGTGGGCCCACATCCCTCCTGTAGCCGCCGATCGGCGATCCACAGCTACCAACACTCTCTGTTCTGATAGCCTTAATATACATACTACTACAACTCGTACAAACTCAACAGAGATGACTTCTTTCAGGCATCAGTAAATACATGTAACGTGAGAGGACATGACGCACAGCTTTTAAAACCATATTCCCGTACAGATATTAGGAAAAGTTTCTTCTCATATTGTGTCATTGACAAATGGAACAGCTTAAAAGTTGACACCGCATGAGCACCAGATATTGAAAAATTCACCCAGATGTTGGAGCTGACGCATCATTAGATGCTCACTAGGATTCAAATAAGGCTCGAATAAGATGTGTATATATACTGTATGTAAGTCTGCTGTATCTATAATGGTTGCGTAATTTATGCAAATTCTATGGAAGAAGTATATGTTCTATATATGCTATGTTAAATGTTATGTAAATGTGAATGTTTATTTATGTATGGGGTCCATTTCCTTATTGGCTTTGCCGTAGATGGACTGCCTATTTATACTGTTCATACACCAATATGTGATTAGCAAATAAATCTACCTGAATAAATCTACCTGAAAAGATGATCTGGTGTTAATTTTTCGGTAAATTAGGCAGATAACGTTCCTGTCATCATCACCCAATTCTACGAGGAATAAGCCCATGGCTTCTTAGTGCCTCAGGAAAATATGTTGGTATTGTATTATTAGTGCTTCTACTTTGTTTAGTTAAAATTGTTTTATTTGTTTGGTTGGCATTATTCAGGACCCTGGTTGACTTTGAGAGGTGCTGTGGTGCAGATGGGTGTTCCCCGCGTCAGCTGCCGTGTGCTGCCTATGCTCATGGTTACACCCTGATGCACCCAGCATTTGGGTATATTTCTAGATTTGCCTTGTATATCTATTAGTTGGTTATGGCATGATCATATATTATGGCATTTAGGTGCATAACTAGTTTTGATTTAAACACGCCAAGCGTGGGTGCCTCAATCACAACAGAAGGGAGTGAGTTCCATGTGTTAATAATTCTGTTTGGGAAAAATGCCTACAAATTTCTGTTCGGCTGCATTTATTGTTGAGCTTGAATGTATGACCTCTAGTACATGTGTTACTTGATCGGTCAAAGAATGTGTTTTCGTCAATGCTGTAATCATCATGGATAAATTTATATGTTTCGATTAAGTCTCCTCTAAGCCTTCTGTATTTTAGTGACATGAGGGTCAAAGCACTTTAACCTGTCTGTGTAGCAGTAGTTTTTCAAATGGGGAACAAGTTTAGTGGCTCTGCGCTGGACCCTTTCGATTATACAAGATTGTCTTTTAAAACGAGGAGACCAAATACAGTTACAGTATTCCAAAATTGGTCGGATTATTGATTTGAATAACATGGTAAGTGTGTTTTCATCTATGTAATGGAATGTTCTGTTAATTAGTCAAACTATGCTGTTAGTCTTTGATACAGTTGCATTATCGAAGGAGATGTTTTCATCTATGTGTGCACCAAGATCCTTTTCACTTGTGGATGGTATGATTTCAGTGATTTGTGACTGGCATGTAGTGTCTGTCATATAATACTGGGTCCTAGGGTTGTTTGAACTAAAGTGTATTCCATGTGTTTTGTCTGTATTAAAGTGTAGCTGTCAAATCTGTGACCAATTACATACGTTATTTATGTTGTCTTGAAGGTTGGCGGTGTTAGTTTTGTATCGTCTGCAAAGATCTTACAGGGGCAGGTTATTGAATCTGGTAGATCATTTGTGTACAAAAGGTAAAGTGTAGAAAACTGAAAAACTGTCATAGACAGCAACATCATCAACCAAACTGTTGAAAAGTGTACAGCAGTTTCTTTATTATTTATACAACAAAACATAGAATATTGACATCAGAGTGCTAATGATTAAAGGTAATATTTGGAGAAATCACTTTTATGTACAATTTTGCAAGTATTTAAGGCATTATTGTATAGTAATTAATAACAAACCAGCTGTATGTGTCTAACATTCACCAAATAGCTAATATTAAGCCGTGAAGTCGACGTATGATCGAATACACAAAATTATGTGATGACTTACCTCCCTTGATTTTGAGCTCCTCAGCATCAATAATGATGTAATAGTGGAACAAGCTATTATACGGTAACGTTGAATACATGCAGCTTCGTTCAACTTCAGCAGGAAATAAGTACAGTTTGGTTGCATTTTCCAGATCAGGCAAAGATAAAAATACCTTTTTCAGGTCATACGCCAATAAAAATAATAGAAAGTTATACGTTGATTGATTTTAACCCTAAATAAACAACTGACCATAGAGTCTAATGTGCGCTCTTACTTAACATACATAATATAGCCTACATAGCTAGCGGAATGACTTGTTTTTTTGCTGAATTAAAAACATGTGCATACATAAAACAGACACACGTAGATCAGCTAGATCTTTCTTATCTGTCTAAAACAAAAATTGTATGAGATCTCAAGACATTTTCTTTAATTCTGACATTTTTGCTGTAGTTATGTAAGCTACATGATTTAGGCCTAGAGGCTGGGTGTGTAGTTAGAATCATGCAAAAACGGCAACAGACGTGTACGAAAAACCAATGTGGCAGATTTTTCTCGGTTTTATGTTTCCAGACATGTTTGAGAACACGATTGCTTCAATGGCGATTTTGGCTCGATAGAAATGTACGTGAACAAAATTAGCCTGTAAATGACAAGATAATTTAATGTACAAGTGTGTGAGTTTTTAAAACTGAGCATATACTCATCATTTTAGAGACCAACTGTTTGCATGTTTTATCAGAAACCCTTCTGGTTTTCCCTAACATGCATAGGCCTGTGTCACTAGTAAGATTACAGTTGAATACGCCAAGAAAAATAATCAATATTACATGACCGTAGCAATGGTTGGATGGTGGGGCGGGGGTGGTGTGGGGTGGGAGATGTATGGGGTGGGTGGGGTGGGGAGGAGCTGCCAGTTGGGGAATCAACAGGCCTGCATATTTTCATGTTGATGCAAAGCATATTATTTTGAGAAATTACCACCGGGCTTATTGAAAATTACCACCGGCCGATAAAACAAGCATTCCGTGTGATGGAAGCACATACATAGTAGCAGATGAACGAATTCATAGGAAGACTGACATATCGGTTATCGATCGTCTCTTTCACTTTATGCGGACGTCAATGAAAGCTAAATAGTAAACAAACAATTTTGACAGTCTTTGACGCGTAAGCTATCCAATGTAAATTTGTGCACTGTTAATAAACGTATGCTTATCTAAATATGACAATTTAGTTCATCTTACCCACCTGTTATAAATTATTATTGTCATGTTTTTGCGCATCTTCCCTCATATATGTGCTTTTTTCAGCTTACACGACAATTGTACACACTGATCAGGGCCAGCATTTGTCCCTAGTAAGTAAACCCACAAATTACTCCAGTAAAAGTGTGGGAGAGTGAGTGTCGCTATAGTGGTATAGATATATACCCAGAATTTACCTCCTCGCCCACATACATATAGGATACACACGCATGTGTAGGCCTATGTTTAGAATGACAGGAAATGTAAGTGGCAATGTGTAGGCCTAACCACATGTATTTTTGGCATAACTTTTGCAACTGAATGCAGTGTTATTTGCTTGTTCAAGTAGGTTAATCACGTAGGCTATGAGAAGTCCATCTGGAAAATCATAACAGATTCTGCTGAATTATAGGCGCAGTTTGGATACAAAATAGATATGTTGTTTATCAAATGGAATGCAGGAAATGACTTCGCATAGCATCAGAATTTTCAGGGAGAAAACCCAGCCCGCCAATATCTCCCCAAGCGGCCATTTGGAGGGGACACGCCCTCACTCACATAGTGAGTAAATGTCCAATAGTTAGTTATTAGTTAGTTGAGTTAGTCCAATATTGGACTAACTCTATAATAAAATCCTAGATCTGCACTTGACGGCCATCCCACCAATACTGGATGCAGCAAGAAATAGTGTCATAAAAATACAGTATCTACAGAATCACACTGAGATATTTTCTCAAAACAGATCTCATCTAAAAAGGGGTTTTTCGTGCCCGAGATATTCATATTTAAATATGGCATCGGCGCTATTATAAACTTCTTACTAATGTCTACCGGGAATATCATTGAGATCATTGCCTATTTCAAAATTCATTGCAAAATACAATAGAATGAAAAGTCACCCTGGTTAAACAGAGTTGCCTGTATTAGCTTTGCTTAGCGGTTGTTCCACTATTACGTCACAGCTGCTTGGAATTCAAGGGAGGTAATTCATGACGCGATATTCTAAAGCTATGTACTTTATTGGCAATAAATATTAAAATATGCCATGTATTAGCAAATTGATAACAGCTATATGATTTTGAAGGACTGGATATTATAATGTCTTAAAATACACTCTCCATATATGACCTTTAAACTCTTAAATCTAATGGTTTCGAGGAGATTTAATTAATTAACAACAGTCAAATCATTCAAGAACAAACTAGATATCACAGAAAGAATTAACTTTTGAATTGGACTGAGCAAGCCATGCTACAACAAAACACTGAGGCAATAACAAGCCAATGGCTTATACCTAGTATAATGATGATGATGATGATGATGATGATGATGATGTCATACTGAAATCGGATTCAACCAGAGACAAACTATTGCACACAGCCATTAAATACAATAAGGGAAAGGAGAAAAAAACCTAGATCCGGACAGGACGCCACAAGAACAGAAAGAACATGCCACACTAAGGCAAGAGGTAGCGGAAAGAAGGGAATCAACCCCCAATGATATATTTGTTATACGGAATAGTAAAATAGTCAAACTGGATGCCAAGAAAGGGGGTCCAAGACATTGACATATTACAAGAGTATCAGAAAACCCTGTACATAGAACTAAATTACAGTGCACCCATACCTGTATATTCACAAACAGCGACATCCTGAGCAACATGGAAGAACTAAAACACTTCTAAATAACTTAAACCCAGCAATAATCTGCATTACAGAAGTACTGACAAAACACTCACAGTCTAAAATACAACCCAGTGAGCTGCAATTAGAGCACGGTGATATGTTCATGAATGAGAAGCCAGAACATGGAGTAATCATTTACACACATATGGCCTTAAATCCATATGCCAGTGAATCTTTGAATGACACAGACTTTAAAGAATCTATCTGGTCCTCTTAGTCAAACAAAAGTAATGAAAAAGTAATAGTCAGATGTGTATACAGGAGCCCAAACTCTGATAGCAATAACAATGATAATTTAATGCCCTTGCTTGACAGAGTTGAAAAGGAGAAAGGAGAGCACGCCATAATAGCCGGGGACTTTAATTACCCCAATGTAGATTGGACAACAGGAATAACCTCTGACCGGCATAGTGAAAATTCCTGAGCACCTTGCAAGCCAACTTCCTACAGCAAATGGTCTGTGGCCCAACCCGCCACAGGGAAAATCAAACGCCTCTATCAAGGACAATATGCGAGAAGGATCTTGGGGTCTATATTGATGAGAAATTAAACTTCGATAAACATATCAACACCATTGTAAACAAAGCCAACAGCATACTGGGCATCATAAAGAGAACATTCAGTCACATGAATACAGCTACTTTCATGTTACTGTACAAAACATTAGTCAGACCCATCCTGGAGTATTGCAACTCGGTCTGGTCACCACCTCTTGCAAGACAATCAAAGGCTATAGAACATGTCCAAAGACAAGCTTCCAGATTACCTGCAGCATTAAAGAGCTTCATCTACGAAGACAGACTCCGGGAGCTCAACTTGTATTCTCTAAAGTACTGCCGGACTCGAGGAGATTTAATTGAAGTCTACAAACTCACGCATAATATGTACAATGTTGATCCAGAAAATCTCTTTGGGAAACCTACAAGCAGCATAACACGGGCCACAAATACAAAATAAGAATAGACCACTGCAACATAAGTACACACACGTTTTTCTTTACTCAGCGGGTGTCACCATCATGGAATGCTCTACCATCACACATAGTAGAAGCAAAGAACATGGACGAGTTTAAGCACAAACTGGATACATATCTTAAAGACCATACATTCATCTTTGACTAACTTGTACAAAACTAATTATACTTCATATTATTGGCCGTGTTACATACACCAGCATACCGGCAAAGACAACAGTTATTTCAAAATGTATCATGGTAGAAATTCAACTATTTATTTATCGAAAGCCATACTTGACAGGCTTGGTGGGTCAGCCCTCCTGGTAGGTGGCACACCGCAGCTGACCTAAGGGCTGACTATGAGTCCTGGTTGCAGGCAGCACACCGCAGCTAATGACCATGACACATCACTTTGCCTGTTAAAAACCTTGTAAACATTACAAACCTTGTACAAAATCATGTGTAAAACTGGAGGAGTCTGGGCTTAGGACTGTAATCGCACAACCCCCACCCCCATTGTAATTTGACATGGCAGTGATATTACATGACCTTACACGAATCCTCTACTGATAGCAGGCATCAACAAGCCTCTAACGTCAGGAATGGGCTGCATATATTTATGGTTCATTTTAATGTTATTAAGTTGTTATTAACAATTATACATTGGCTATGTTATAATGATTCTGGAGTATAAATATTACAGATGGCTTCACAATCGTAGTTATAGCGCAATGGATGACTTTCCCATAGCTTGTCTAGTCTAGCTTTGAAAGAATTCACTGAGGGGGTGATAATAACGGATTCGGGTAGTTTATTCCATTGATCAGTACAGCGCTTTCGTATATTGAGTCTTGGTCTTATTTTCTTAATTTTTAGGCTGTGGCCTCGAGTTATGCTATTTGTGTCTTGTCGCTCAATAAGGTCTGCAGTAACTTGGTCATATTTATTGCTAAGAATTTTATATAACTCGATCATGTCGGCATGCAATCTTCTAAATGCTAATGTTGGTACCTTTAACTTTTGGAGGCGTACATGATATTGTAGATTACGCATACCAGGAACAAGTTTGGTTGCCAATCTTTGGACATTTTCGATTGCATTTATGTGCTTTTTCAGATATGGAGCCTAAACCACATTAGCGTATTCAATATGTGGCCTAACAAGAGATTTGTAGAGATGTTTAAAGTTTTCTTTATCTAGATAGTCAAATGGTCTGCTAATCAGTCACATTATTCAGTTAGGTTTGCTTATTTTTCCATTTATATGTTCATCGAAGCATAGTTTATCGTCTATTATGACACTTATATCTTTTTCACTAAATGAATGGGCTAGAGAATGGTTATTAAATTCCATTGTATAAGTGTGTAGAGATGTTTTTTTTGTTGATATTCGCATACTTTTGCATTTATCTGGGTGGAACCTCAATAATGAATTATCAGTCCATGAACACATAGAGTTAATATCATTTTGCAGGGTGTCGCAATCCTTTGTGTTGAAGATTGATCGAAAGAGTTTAGTGTCATCTGCAAATAAAAAGATCTCAGATCCACTACTGATTACATCGGGAAGATCATTAATGTAAATTATAAACAGTAATGGCCCTAAAACTGAGCCCTGTGGTATACTGCTTGTTACGTCTGTTGGTTTAGATATGATTCCATTTATAACTACTTGTTGCTGCCTTCCGGTTAGAAAGGATTAGATCCAGTTTAACAAATTACCTTCTATGCCGTATGAAGTTAGTTTTTTAATTGGACGTTTATGTGGAACCTTATCAAATGCTTTCATGAAGTCGCAGATATGGTTTGGGTGTGGAACCACACCAACCTAAATCGCATTAAAACGACATACTATTTATGTCCTATATACAGTATGATTATTGCATAGAATAAGTATACTTCTAATGATTGGACGTGTTATCTGCGCCAACCTACCCTTCAAGTAATGCAGTCATTTTAAAATGTATTGTGATAACATGTCAAATTGTATATGTATGTTTATAGCTAGTTACGCTAGACAGACTTGGTGGGTCAGTCTTTCTGGTAGGCGGCACACCGCAGCTGACCTAAGGGCTGACTAAGTGTCTTGGTTGTAGGCGGCACACCGCAGATGACAACCTGGACATTGTCACTTAGCCTGTCAAAAACTGTAAATATTTGTAAATCTTGTAGCATAGTTATATGTAGCATACACATACTTTCTTATTTCGCAACTTCTCTTTCACACATGCAGTATGTAAAATAGTATTGAATCTATCGGACTCAAAGAAGCCAATCGCTTATGTTCTTTGAAATGATGCTGATGATGATGCTATTTGACCGTTTCGCGGGTCCGCGCATTCCGCAGTTCCGCGTTTTAAGGTCGTTCGAAAAATTGGCGCGTAATTATAATTTCGAAACCGAAACTTAAATACAACAATTGGATTGTACCTCGTTTTCGTAATAATAGTATAATGTTTTCATTGTTTGCAACATTTTAATAAGTAATGTTATTTACATAGGCGCCTCTATTCGCTATACGAAGCAAGCGGTAAAACTGAATAACAGAAATAAACCACATTTACCAGTTTTCGTAAGACTTGTCGGGTATGATCATAATGATGGGGTACTGTAACTATCAAACCGTGACAGTTAATGAAAACTGGTGATTTAACGAAAATTTTTTTAAGGAAATATTCTACAACACTATAAGCAATTGGCAGTGCCAGATAGCTTTAACAGTTTTCTTTTTATTATTTATACAATACATAATACATATAATTCATATTCAATCAATCATTCAATCATCAATCACAGGCCTTTGAATTTTCGTCCATCCATCCCACTACCACATATCCCACCTACTATATATAATATACACAAGGTATGAAACCTTCGTCTGTGGGCACCATTGTCAGAAAGCTGATTGGTTGCTTTGTAGTCAGAACCGTGATGTCAGCGGATTTTGACAACAAACCAACCAATCAGCTTTCTGACAATGGTTCCCACAGATGAAGGTTTCACACCTTGTGTATATTATATATAGTATAAGGGGAATATGTGGTAGAGGGATGGATGGACAAAAATTCAAAGGCCTGTGCATCAATCAATCAATCAATCACATTCTATTTTATGTAAGTAGGCTGCTACTAGCCTGTTATGACAGATTTTAAAAACAATTAGATTTCCTTATATGTCAGCATGGTAGTAATCTGTGTTTATGTCGGCAGCATAATAGTCGTAATATACTGGTTAGGTAGCCCACAGTTTATCAAGTCTCCCCTCAAATGATGCTATTGTTGGTGCTTCTATTACATGGGATGGGAGGCTATTCCATGTGTTCACCACTCTATATTTAAAGGAGTATTTTAGGATGTTTAAGCGGGCCGAGATTTATACAATTTTAAACTATGCCCTCTGGTTATAGATTCTTGTCTTAGTTCAAAGAAATCGCATACATCTGGGTCATACGTAATCGGAGAGTTAACAGCTTTCAGTCAAATTACTTTCAAAATAATCAACTACATTTTTGTATGGTTGCCTTGAAATTTATCTGTCAGAATTTCATTAGTCAAAGGGTTAACTGAGGCGTCAACACTTATAATATGCAAATAAAATCTTACCTTAAGGTGGTTGATGAGATTCGATGTAGCTTTTGTAGAACCTGATAACTCTGTAGAGCAATGCTTGCATTTAACAAGGTATTTTCCTTTCTCATCTGGATCACCTAACACACTGAAATGTTGCTTAACCACTGGCTGAATCTTTAATGGAGATGCCATGATACTAACAAATTAATAACTTAAAAATAAGAACATTTGACTATATTTAGAAGAGGCTATGGCAAAATTTTAATACATATAAGTATAGGATTTTCTATCTACTATGACTAGCATTTAGTTAATGAGTGATTAATTAGTTTGTGGTTTGCTAGTTTTATCCTAATGCCTGGTTTAGTCTAATGCTGCCCAGAATCAATGTTAGTTAGGATTGAACAAGCTGTGATCTTAGTGAACTCTCTTCTGTTTATCTTAGCCGTGATTAGCAAAAAACCAGTGTATAAGGTTTAGAATAAGTTGAAACAATATACTAGGCCGTCAACAATATAAACAACTGTTTATTTTGTGGTTAAAATAATACTAAATATTTTGAACACAATTTGACTGTAACTATTGGTGCCCCAGTCAGCAACAACTTTCAGTCATAAAGCCTTCAGTTTGAAAAAATTCTTAGATATTGAAAATTTTTATTTTAAAAATAAAATATGTATACGTGAATTTGATAGACAATTAACCCTTTCACCAATAAATTTATCTTAATGGCAATTTCAAAGCAACCATACAGGAAGCCTGTTGAATATTTTGACATTAATGTGCCTGCCAGGCATTGCTGTCATTGGCAGCAATGGCTTCCAGTCAATTTTTCTCAAAATAATCAACAGCTCTCTTGTATGGTTGTCTTTGGGCCAGGATTTCACTGGTGAAAGGATTACTGAGATGTTATAATATGCATAGCTGTGCCATTCTACATTTCCAGTCACAATGTTTCAACAAATTCTTAAAAAACCCATTACACCCCAAATGAACCATGAATTTAAGAAACTCAATTTGCAGACTTTGAAATTAGCACTGTTGCACAGATTTAATTCTTTTTTTGCAAAAGTATTTGAAAACATTTGAAAACTATTTGAAATTTCAAATACTTTTCAAAAACTATTTAAATGCAAATGCAAATAGTTGACTTCAAAATCCTCAAATGCAAATACAAATGCAAATACTTGTGATTTAAAATCTTCAAATGCAAATAAATACAAATGCGAATACTTCACAAGAAGTATTTAAATGCAAATGCAATTGCATTTGACCACATGTCTGTGACAACCAGAGCGTTTGTCAGCAAAATAATGTTGCAAAGGCTACTAAAAAGGAAGCACAATTTAAATTATTGTAGTAAATCTAGACCTGGTCAAATTCCATTCTTGTAATACCCAATATACATAGACAGCAGCAATACCATTTTCAAAATCAAAATTCTATATCCTTGCTTTGTAAAGTAGTAAATCTTGTGTTTAAAATGGAAATAAGGATTGTTATGCATACCGTAAAACGTTAAAATTAGTTAAATATTTACCCCTTATAGAAACTTTGGCCGTGTTTGGATTGGGCATGTGCGTGAAAAAGATCAATCTAGATTTGAAAACAATATAAGCCCCCCTTGCCCCTTCGGCGCATCCGTAGAAAAGAATTAATGTTATGTTGGTGAAATCAACAGACTGTGTTTGACAGAAACTGGCATGTGTCATCTGATGCGAAAATTGGACCAGTTTGTTTCATTTCTTTACCAGTTATGAACTTTTTTATGAACCCTCTGAAACGTAATAGTGAAAACATGTTTTTTACATGCTAAATAAAAAGATAGGTAAATAACTACTTATTTCTGCTACATTTTGCTAAAATCTTCAAATGTTGTGTAAAAATAATGTATCTATTGAAATAAACATGTGTTGGCGATGTCACCCAGACAACGAGTGCAGGAGAATGCAGAAAGGAATAATTGTTAGAAATATAACCCTGTTAGAAACAGGTACCCAAGTCCAGTCCCTCTCCAGCAATTCCTGGCTTTCATACATTCATAAGTAAACTAGACAAGCATTTCAAAGCGATGCTTCATAACAGGCCTGGGGTCAGTTACATTTAAATGTAACTAGTTACAGTTACATTGCACTATGCCAGTTACAGTTACAGTTACATTTGTTGAGCAATGTAACTAGTTACATTTCAGTTACTTTGCATAATGTAACTAAAGTTGCATTTCAGTTAATAATTATTATGAAGGCCTATGTGAACATCAATGTCATCATAAAAGGTCTAATGTAGTCAAGCAAATTGAGATATATGGTAGAAACAAAATACCACTATAACCACTGATATAA
Source organism: Chaetoderma sp. LZ-2023a (assembly GCA_034401795.1). NCBI lineage: Eukaryota > Metazoa > Mollusca > Caudofoveata > Chaetodermatida > Chaetodermatidae > Chaetoderma > Chaetoderma sp. LZ-2023a. The sequence goes on from CM067371.1 coordinate 103,657,663, forward strand.
TATACTGACAGAACTGAATCCATTTCAGATATAAAATATAAAACCTGCTGAAAATTCTTTAATAAATTTGACTGAATTTTGTTGCTGCCATATGCAATAACAAATTTCAATCAACTTGTTTCCAAAATAATAAAACACTAGTTTAATTCCACAGCCTTCATAGATGTACATATATATTTCTTCCTCTAACCCTTTCAACCCAGACATGTCATATAACAAACATTAATCTTATTGTAAGAAATAATTGGTTGAATGTTTTGAAACTAATTTGACTGAAAGCTTAGCTACCATAGGTATCAACATTATTGGTAAAATTAGTTTCAGTGCTCAACAGGGTTCCTTAGAGTATTGACTTTCTATGCTAAGATAATCCGCCATCTACCAATAATCAAGCCAGTCATTTCAGTGGTAAATTTTCTAAAGTAATCTCATGGTCTGCAAATGGACATTTTCTATGAGAAAGCTCAAGTTTACTTCAACAAATTTAATCTTTAAAGGGTAACAGTTAATTCTATAATTATTTAGGTAAACAACCTGTTTCTAAGCTACATTGTAGATTAATGTAAAGACTGTATAAGATTTTGATCAAAGGTTGTTGTTGCCTGATGTAACAATAACATTCAGATTAACATTGCTAAAATATCACATATACAGATACAGAGTGGGTTAACCCTTTAATGGTCAAGATTGGTCAAGAAATGTCTATTTTGTAGGCTACAAGATTTATATTTGAAAATTTACTACTGGAATAACTGACCCAATAACCAAGCCAGTCATTCCAGTGGCAAATTTCTAAAATAAATAGCACTGATGCTTGGAAATAAAGTTGTTGCCCATGGCATCAACATCTTCCAGTAAAATTAGCATCAATATATTCAACAGCTTACCTGAATGATTACATTGAAATTGGGATATTGGAGTGTCACGTGTATAACAGTAGCTATGCCGCAAATTAAGAAAATTGTAATAAATTTGGTAAAAAGTTTGAAATGTAACTGAAAAGTAACTGAAATTTCTGTTACTTTTGCAATGTACTGTAACTGGTTACATTTCAGTTACTGTAATTAAAAAAATTCTTCAGTTACAAGTTACTTCAGTTACATGAAAAATGTAACTAAGTTACAGTCAGTTACAAGTTACAGTTACCCCAGCCCTGCTTCATCATTTTGACTAAACATGATTTGCATAAAGAGACACTAGCGTAGAGAAGGAGACCCAGATAGCGATAATCACATTGAACAGGCCATATGTTTATCAGACCATCACAAAGTCGTACTGCAATTCTGCCAATACAGTGGACTGATCTTGGAGTAGCCTCTGCATAGACAGGAACATGCTTGGTAGCGATTCCAATTACTGATAGATAATCTCTACTTCCACGTCCTCATTTTGTTGTTGCATGAAGAGACAGATGACATCGCCACGCCGGTCTTCTCCGTAAGTACCAACTTTGTTGGGAAACTAAGTTATCAAGGATTGCGGTCTATTGTCCGCATACAGAGGCAACTGATTATGTCTACCCTTCTTCAAACAAGAAACTGCTCGACATCCTCAGATGACACAATCTTCCTAGGAGCTTAACATAGCTACGTGGAATGTACGTGGTCTGAGTGCAACATCCAAGAGGCAAACCTTAGGTGCAGACTGTGAACACTATAACATCGATATTACATGCATTCAAGAGACTAAAGTAGCTAAACACTCAGATCAGCAACTACAGACAGGCCATAAGCTAGTGCTCATGGAGCAAAAATAGGCCACATACCGGGTTTTAGGCTTCGTAATCGGACCAAGGGTATTGGACCATGTCATTAGTTTTGGATACGTCAGTGATCACGTTGCATTCATCGACATGGCTATACCTAAGCGAAAACACATCACCACTAAGTGTCGCATTGTCAACACATATGGCCCAACTACCGAAAAAGTCAAAGAGAATCCAGCAATATTAGATTCCTTGTATGCAGAACTGGGTTCCGCCATTACAATCCCAGCTAGAGGGCAACTGTTCATGTGTGGAGATTCAACTCCAAGCTGGGTAAACTCGGAATTGCGGACAAAAGTTCAGGACTTGGCTTAAGCATGAGATCGTATGGAGGGCTTTCGCAACAGCAATGCAGATGCACTGGTAGCATTCCTTAGTTCCAATGGCCTATTTGCCACAAATACAGTTTTCAAACACCCATGCCGTCACCGGACAACATAGACCAGACACATTGCTGATCGCAAAGCCCCCAAAAGGTTTTAAGGCGAATACAGCTGTCTTCAACCAAATAGACTTCATACTATGCAAGACAGAAGCAAAACCCTTACTCCGGAACGCTCATTCATATGGAGGCATAGACCGCAATTCTGACCATAAGCCAGTCATTACACGCCTTCAGATGAACAATCTCTACCTAATATATAAACGCCATACCAGGCAAGAGAGTAGAGTCACCTACAAGCTACCCAAGCTCATCAGCGACATTGACACTCAAAACTACACTGGGGGCGCAATAACATTCTGCGCCACATTAGCGAATGCTTAAAAGATCTTGCTATTCAACAAGCATACTCCCTAGCAGATCAAATCACTGCCATGGATGACTGTCACAAAATGTTTCGGGCAGCCCGAGCCCTGAGAGTTAGTGAATACACACCGCCACTCACTGTACATAACTGAAGGACATTTTATCGGGACTGACCAGGGAAAAACCGAGGCGATTTGAGAATTGTTCAAGGAACAGTTCACTGACAATGATGATGAGCCCTTGCACCCGTTCTCAGGAGACCCCAAGCCATTACTAACACGAATTGAAACTGCAGAAGTTGAGAAGGCACTTAAAGCCCTGAAGAATGGACGTTCGTCGGGACCTGATGGCATGAGCAATGAACTATTCAAATATGCAAGTGACATTATCTCAAAACCGATCACGCACCTAATCAATTCAGGTTTTATGCACCACCTTCCCATCGACGCTGTAGGCCAAGGCACCCTTATCGCACTACCCAAACCCAAGAAGCCACCTGGCCCCCCCCCCCAGCCAATCTGCAGCCCATTGTGCTCCTCAAAAGCATACAGAAAATCCTATCCAATGTTACTCTATGCCGAATCAGAGACAAGATCAGTGACTTCACCGGATCATGACAAAGTGGCTTAAAAACATGGACGCAGCTGCGCAGACATTGAATGGGCTCAACGCATGCTTGTGTCGCACAGTGTCGGTAGTCATGTCCAAACACTGGGATTTCAACAAAATTGGCATTGACATGTCACGAGCCTTCGACACAATTAAACGCTCAAAGATCCTAGATGTACTGCGCCAGGCCAGTTGCAATGAAGATGAGCTACGACTAGTGAGACTACTGCTTGCAGACACCGAGCTGAGAGTACGAGTCAAGTCAGTGCAGTCTGTAGAGTTTGAGACATCATTCGGCTCCCCACAGGGAGATTGTCTATATCCGGTGCTTTTCACTTGTTACCTTGCTGCCGCATTGAAATCTGTGCGGGAAATTTCCACAAGACCAACCCCCCCAGTGTCAATACCGGGTTTGCCGCTAGAGATGGAATATGCCGACGATGTGGACTTCATAGACGAGGAAAAGAAACCCCTTTGACGAACTTCTCCCGATAGCTGCAAGCAAACTAAAAATTGGGGAATCTCTATGAATGAATGCAAAACAGAGTTCACCCACATTTACCTATTTAGAAAGCATGAAACTATAGAAAATGATACCCACTTCGTGGCAACGAACCATGGAGGAAAAGTAAAATCCGGAGTTCACTGCTTTGCAATACTGCTGACATTGCTGCACGCTGCGTCATGGGGAACATAGCTTTCCAGTCCTTCTGGAAGCTATGGATTCATAGATCAAAGGTGCCCTTGATAGAGAGGTTACGTTTATGCAATGCACCCTGCATATCTTTGATGCTGTATAACTGTAACAGCTGGGCAGCTCCAAAGGCAGCTCTCGACAAACTCAATGCCTGCCACCGCAAACACCTACGCATCATCACTGGACACTGATGGCCAGACAGCATAATTTCCAACGATGCGCTATACAAGATGTGTAATACGTCGCCGCTGTCTGTAAAAGTTGCCCAGCAAAGATGGTCCATGTTTGGCCATGTGCTAAGGATGCCAGAAGAGACACCATCACAGAGAGCCTTGGAATTCTCCCTACTCGGAGCCAGCAAATACAAAACCATGAGAGGATGTCAGTGCATAAATCTGCTAAATGTCCTATGAGGTGACCTCAAGAAAGCAGGACTCAGTACACTCGAGTCAAGAATGGGCCTGAGGAAGCTAAGGATTTCGGCTGAGGGAAAGATGTTCAGTCAAATTCAAATGTTCTTTCTTTGAAGTAGATATCTAGTTTGCTCTTGAATAATTCAACTGTTGTTGCTTCGACCACTGTAGCTGGCAGTGAAATCCACTAATTAGCAAAAAAGTGCTTGCGAATATCTTTGTTGTTGCATTTTATGGATCACAAAGTCATACTGCAATTCATCCAATTTAGTGGACTGATCTTGGATTAACCTGTGTATTGACAAAAGCATGCTCTGTAGTGATTTCAATTATCAGTAGATAGGTCTCTGCTTTCCACGTCCGCAATTTTGTGGCAGCATGAAGAGACACTAGCGTAGAGAAGGAGATTCGGATAACGTCAAACACAGAAAATGAAAACAACAGAAATAGGACTAACTACGACCTCCATAAGTCAACAGCAAGTAACCAAATGCCAGGCGCAGGAGGGTGTAACCATGAGCGTAGGCGGCATACCGCAGCTCATGCGGAGAACACCCATCTGCACCACAGCATTTCCACAAATCAGTATTAATCCTTGCCACTCCGGTGTCGGAATTAAAAACTTTCATATTAAATTATGTGTTCCTTTTGCGGCAAATTTGGCGGAGGTTGTTGCTGTTGTAGCAACATCATCAACCAAAGTGTTGAAAAGTGTGCACCAGTTTCTTTGTTATGTACACAACAAAAGATAGAATAGTGAGATCGGAGTGCTAAGGGTTAAACTCTTAAATCTAACGGTTTCAAGGAGATTTAATTAATCAACAACGGTCAAATCATTCAAGAACAAACTAGATAACAAAGAAAGAACTTTTGAATTGGACTGAGCAAGCCATACTACAACAAAAACACTGTGGCAATAACAAGCCAATGGCTTATGCCTCGTAAAATGATGATGATGAACAGCAATTAGACCAACCACGGCCTCCACAAGTGAACATCCAAACAAATGCTGGGTGCAGCAGGCTGTGACCATGAGTGTAGGCGGCATACCGCAGCTAATGCGGGGAACACCCATCTGCATCATAGCATTTCCCAAAACAGAGCTATGGTTTTAAATCTAATATCACTGATATACTGACGGTTTCGAGGAGACTTAATTAAGCGACAATGGCCAAATCATTCAAGAACAAACTAGATAGATCTATTTCAAAGAACAATATTTTGAATTGAACTGAGCTAGCCATACTATAATATGTAGTAAAAAACACTGAGGCAATAACAAGTCAATGGCTTATGCCTCGTAAAATGATGATGACAATGATGAAGATATTCTCAGGAAGTACCAGTTGCCTTCAGCCCACATTACTTATTCAAACGGCAACAAAAATAATGGAAGCAAAGGTTGATGAGCCATAATGAGTCAATCATAAACTTCTGGGAATCTAAGCTATGCGATGGTGCATCAAATATGTCAACATTGCGATACATGTCACAAACATCATTCAAACTTGGGAGGGGACCATCCCTTGTGACTGGCACCTACCAACTACAGTCTGTACTTCCAAAGTGGGATAGGCGCGGATCCAACATGCCGGCTCTCCAAACTTGGCCCGGAGGATATGACACATTTCTTATCATCATGTGCATCACTCGCAGCGGTACGTCAACCACATGCTCTCAGACAGCATGCCACAATTGGCTGTGAACCAAATGATGATACTGTAGTCTTACAGTTACTCAATCCGATACATCCAGACATCTCTCTCTCTCTCTCTCTCTCTCTCTCTCGCTCTCGCTCTCTCTCTCTCTCTCTCTCTCTCTCTCTCTCTCTCTCTCTCTCTCTCTCTCTCTCTCGTCTACTACACAAGAGCTCTGTGTCCCAGATTGAACAAATCAGCCGAGATTGGATTCTGAGCTGTCACAAGATGTTGAGACTGTTAACAAACACGCAATAGGCATCAGATGTACATATTCAGATATCTCATCAAAGTTACCTAACTTGCTTACATCTTTCCTAACCCATGTATAGTTAATGTATGGTCTCTAGCCTAATTTTATGTTATTTGCTTACTTCTTTATTTTATTCTCTTCCCCACCCAACTCCTGTTTAACTTAAATTACACCGAAAGGAGGTGCCTCATGAAGTGGGCTAATCTGCATGTAAAAGAAGAAAAGGTAAAAATAAGGATCTGTAATCTGAATCTTTACTGTTACTAAGCAAAATTCTTAAAGAACACCATGCCCAGGTGTGCGCGTCTGGAAGAGACGCTGTCATTCCAGTATATTAAAAATGGGCTGCAGCTTGTAACATGGTCGCCTCCCGGATGTAGTTCTTGAATGTTTCTACATCCGCTGCCGAGATGGTTGAATCTGTGAGGCTGTTCCATATTGGTATTGTTCTAGACAAGAATGAATACTGGTGTTGGCTAATTAATGTTTGAAATGTCTAGCTTCTGTGAATGGCTGCGTCTGGTGGTGGTGATGTGTACTCTTATTGGGTGGTATTCAGCTGGTATCGCTACATGACGGTTTAATAATTTATACATGAGTGTCACACTGGGCTTCTTTCTTCTTTGCTCCACGGATTCTCAGCCTAGTTCTCTGATATCATGCTGGAACACTATGCGGTGGGTAAAGGTACACTGGGTGGGCTACGACAAACCTTTCTTTGTACAGCTTCGACTTGGTCTTGTAGTTCCTTTGTTGGTGTGTCCCAGAAACTCCATTTGTCAGGTATCGGTCCATGCTATGAGAGTGACGAGATAATTCTGGAATGTTCTTTGATCTTCATGTCCCTCGATTGTGTGGTAGAGAAGACAATCATCTACAAAGTCGGATGGTTGATTGAATATTGTCATTGATGTACACTAGGAAGAGGAACAGATCCTTGAGAAACGCCTGACAAGGCATGTGTTGAATTTGAGAACTCTCCATCTAATGCAACTTTTTGCTGTCTGTTGGTGAGAAATGACTCGATCCAGTTCAGTATGTCTCCCTGGATCCCATAGTGGTGTAACTTCAGGAGTAGACGTTTATGAGGAACTTTATCAAACGCTTTTGTGAAGTCTAGGACTGCTACATCGGTCTGTTTCCGTTGATCTAAAAATTTGGTGAGGTCATGTGTGGTTAGAATGAGCTAGGATTCACATGGTCTTCTGTAAAAGACACCATGCTTGTTTGGATGCAAAATGTTGTTTCTGTCCAGATGCTGCATCATTTCATTTGGCTCGCTATAATGTGCTCGAGTAGGTTAAGTCATGTAATCATCATCATCATCATCTGCTCCGGTGTTGGGAGGCCCTACTGTGGCTATTGTCATTCTGTAAGTTCACACTCTACTGTATGTAGTTGTGCATCATACAGATAATGGTTAAAAATTTGAGATTTCTTTTAGGGTAGGGTATCATCAAACCGTGGTATCTTTCAAACTATAGTATCTATGTTTTGTTTAAGCATGTCCTATTGTACATAGTCCACATGGGGCCTAGTCCTATTAGAAAAGTACTTGTTGGATTGGAAAACCTTTAGCACGTAATGAACATATACTCATTCTTTACTTCCACACAAAATATTTAATAAATTCATGTAGGCCAAATACATGTAGTTATGCCACGACTTGTGAATTTGTCTTCGAATCATGTGATTTCAGTTTCGAAATGGCTGCCATCCTTAATTTTTAGCAAGCATATCTTCAAATCCATGTTTCAACAGAGAAAACTAGGCGGAAACCAATTAACCATGAATTGTCTTACAGCTAAGTAAATTTATTTTATCATTGCTTTTATTTATAGCGACTTATCTTTAATGCTCTACAACAATTTCACTAAGTCCAAATATATTTTTGCCTAATTCTACCTAATTCATAATTAGACATATTTAAATGACTCAAAGCTAATTTATTAACTCACTTGGAATATCTCACTCATAGTTTGACTAAGATCTATTGCTGTCTAAGGCAGTAATGAGTTTAAGTCTATTGTTTTCTAAATAGTCAGCTGGTTCTATAGATGCTTATCATCAACTTCGCTTTCTTGAAAACTCAATTGACGGAATAGTGCTTAAATCTACATGTGGCTACCCTGAAATTGATAACAGTATTTTTGTTGTGAAATGGTTACATACATTGAGTTCCAATAAAGATGCTTGTAAGATCAAAACTAGAATGTGCAGTCAATGGCACACCATCACAAACCACCATGCTTTCAGCAACTTTGACATTCTTGCACCCCACCCCCTACCCTGTGGGCCCGAGCCTAATGTAAACATTGTCTCATAATTTGCAAATTTGGTTGAATTTCTCCAACTGTAACTTTCTGCCCACACCCCACCCTGCCCTGCCCCACCCCACCCTGTCCCCACGCAGGCAGTGGAGCCTAATGAAAATGTCATCTTGCAATCTGCAGTAATATGGGTAACTCACTTCACAAATTTGATTGAATTCCACTGAAATGATTTCGGAGGAGATAGCCAGACGGATGGACAGGCGAACGTGATTGCATTGACCCCTCCATTTTTTAAAGATTTGTGGGGATAGTAAAATGTGCATAAGATTGCTGTTTGTTTATTTATGTTCGACACACACTTGCTTTGCAGGTGAACATGAAAGGATCTATTGGTAAGCGAAAACGATCAGATCCGGATGTTTCTCAAACAGAGGGAAGTGAACATTCCAAGCCTAAAGGTACAGGTAAATTGAAATAAATTTTGCACATATATACATGTAGCCAAAGCAATCAGACTGCAGACTCTCCCCCTTCAATTCACACCCACAGTTGTGGGTCCTAGCATAAAGACATGACCGTTATATCATTTCTTGTGTTGAAATTGGCCAAATCTTACCAGTAATTTATATTGCCATGCATTTTGGAAGCAATGCTGTTTGTTTCTTTGTTTGTTCACTCGTTCATTCTGTACCTGTGTCCGTGCACAAATGCGTTCATTCATTCTGTACCCGTGTCCATGCACACATGCATTCATTCATTCTGTACCCGTGTCTGCACACATGCATTCATTCATTCTGTACCTGTGTCCGTGTACACATGCGTTCATTAATTCTGTACCTGTGTCCGTGCTCACATGCATTCATTCATTCATTCTGTACCCGTGTCCGTGCACACATGCGTTCTTTCATTCATTCCCTACCTGTGTCCGTGCACGTGTGCGTTCATTCATTCATTCTGTACCCGTGTCTGTGCACATGTGCGTCCATTCATTCATTCTATACCCATGTCTGTGCACACGTGCGTTCATTCATTCTGTACCCATGTCCGTGCACACGTGCATTCATTCATTCATTCATTCTGTACCTGTGTCCGTGCACACATCCGTTCATTCATTCATTCTGTACCCGTGTCTGCGCATCTGCATTCATTCATTCATTCTGTATTCATGTCCGTGCACACTGCGTTCATTCATTCATTCTGTACCCGGGTCTGTGCTCATGTGTGCTCATTCATTCATTTTATACCATGTCTGTGCACACATGTGTTCATTCATTCATTCTGTACCCGTGTCTGTGCACATGTGTGTTCATTCGTTCATTTGGTACCATGTCTGTGCACACATGTGTTCATTCATTCATTCTGTACCCGTCTCTTTGCACATGTGCATTCATTCGTTCATTCAGTACCCGTGTCCGTGCACACATGCGTTCATTCATTCGTTTAAATAAATGCACTTTGGTTTCAAGAAAGGATAATGGAGAAATCCAGATTTAGCTATGCTCCGCTCATCTCTGGCTAAGCCCCGCCCATCTCTGGCTAAGCCCCACCCACACTTCACCCATGGTGGGATCAATCCATCCCTGAATTCCCTGACTATCAATTTCCAGAAAACTATACAGCTAAGCTGTTGAATATTTTGAAACTAATTTGACTGAGTGCTGTTGCTGCCTATCAGCAACAGCGCCCAGTCAAATTAGTTTCAAAATATTCAACAGCATGTTTATTAAATAGTAAAAACATACAATTCGTACAATAATGCTTAGTCCATCATCAATTAATCGTTCATGGCTACGTCATTCATGACATAATTGATTATGACATCCTACAGATCACGTAGTTGATTATGACGTCATATGACTGATGGATAAACTTGAAACGTCCCTAATGTAATAAATGTTGATATATAATTGTTGCCATGTATAGCATCACTCTGTGGCTTCTTAGCAATAACATTAACAAAATACATACTACCGGGTACTCTACATTAATTACAGGAGGCCCTTTGACGAAATAGCATTAAAAATCTTACAAATATTATTTATTAAATTTTATATGAAATTTCATCAAAGGGACTCGTCTTTATATTGTGTTTTATTTATTTAGACTAATTGGACTGGGAGTATTGGACCGATAAATAGCCCTGCCATATTAATTTTAAAATGGATTGATATTATTATATATAATATAAATGACATGTTGAGTCAATGTGGTAGATAATAAAATCTATGCTTTTGGGCAAATATTTAATCATCACCATCAGTATGTACCTTTAGCGTTTAATTGAGCCCTTGTAAGATTTTATATTAATAGTTTATTGAGACGGGGTAAGATTTCACGTTAATGGTTTATTGAGGCGGGGTAAGATTTTATGTTAAAGGTTAATTGAAGTGGGGTAAGATTTAGGTATGTTAAAGCAGGGATGTGCCCAGAATAAAATGAGTGCTGGGTGATCCCATTCTTTAGCGGGGTGGGGGGGGGGGGCGCGGAAAATTGTGACAACTAGATGCTCTGCATTTCCTGCATTTTGAGGAGCATCTGTCCAATTTTCCCACCCTCAGAATGCATGAAAATCAGGGAGAAGACCATTATGTGTGGTTGGGATGGAATCCTTCCCCCAAAAAAATCTGAACAAAGATAGTCTTAGAAGCCATTAACTGCATTCTGAAAGTTGATAAAGCAGACAGCCTGTCTCACCCCATCACTCCCACCTCCCCTTTTTAAAGGCATGGAACCAGGATCATCAAAGGGAAACCGCTATTTCCTCTTGCTGTATTGCAATAACAATCTTATGTGTATCATTCTTAAATGATGAAATAAAACTCAAGTTGACAAGTCATTGTACATGTATTGTCGTAAACCAACATAAAATGGCTCAAAACAACGTAAGAAATAAAATGACGTTAGATCCCTTCTTAAGTTGGACATCCAAATTAAAGCTCTTGTGATTGGAGGCATTCCACTGAACTTTATCTGGACTAGAAGGCGCGTTCCCAAATAGGAACCGATTTTGCAACATCGCAAATGCCAATCTCGCAAATTAATAATAAATATATACAGAAGATAATGTTTTTAAAACAATTTGAGCAATAAATTCACTATTACCTAATCAGTAAATGTATTCGGCAGTATATTTACTGGCGAGATTATTGTTCACTTGGGGACGATTTCGTCCTGGCCGACTTGGTTACATTACATTCTACTGAGTATTAATCAGCTAAATGATGAGTTTATGCTGTCACTCGTAGCTACTCGAAGCTCTTCCTTCCTATTTGTGGATTGCGCAAGTCTCTAACCGGGTAATACTATTAGAGTCTTTGCGCTACTCGGGTAACAACCTAAACTCGTCCACGTGATTTCTTATTTTTTCTCGACACTGTTTTATGTCAAACTTTGGATTAATTTTGGTGAAATAAACAATGTTTATTAAAATATATGCAATATTTAGGCGGTCCCAATTATTAATTTCACTCCCGCGATGTTGGATATAGGGTATACATTAAGTATAGGTGTAAGATGGTAAGAATTTCTAGCATGAAAAATTTAATGTGTTCTAATTTCGTGTCGTATTTTTTTGTATCATTATTTTTTCGATTTTTCTTGTATGACGAATTTTGAAGTAATAAACAATGAATTCTTTGGTTGTTATTGAGTTCTCACCGAAAATATATAATTTTGCAACTGCTAATAAAGTTGACAAAGTTAGAGCCGGGCGGAAATAGCAAAATTCGCTAGAGTGCCGGGTGGGCACTGATGAGTGCTGGGTGTCTGCGCCCGGCACCGCCCATCCTGGGCACATCCCTGTTAAAGGTTTATTGAGGCGGGGTAAGATTTTATGTTAAAGGTTTATTGATGTGCCCAGGGTAAGATTTTATGTTAAAGGTTTATTGAGGCGGGGTAAGATTTTATGTTAAAGGTTTATTGATGTGCCCAGGGTAAGATTTTATGTTAAAGGTTTATTGAGGTGGGGTAAGATTTTATGTTATGGGTTTATTGAGGCGGGGTAAGATTTTATGTTAAAGGTTAATTGAGGCTGGTTAGATTTTATGTTAAAGGTTTATTGAGGCTGGTTAGATTTTATGTTAATGGTTTATTGAGGCGGGGTAAGATTTTATGTTAATGGTTTATTGAGGCGGGGTAAGATTTTATGTTAATGGTTTAGTGAGCCCGTAGAATTTATGTTAATGGTTAATTGAGGCGGGGTAAGAGTTTATGTTAATGGTTAATTGAGGCGGGGTAAGATTTTATGTTAATGGTTTATTGAGGTGGGGTAAGATTTTATGTTAATGGTTTATTGAGGTGGGGTAAGATTTTATGTTAAAGGTTAATTGAGGCGGGGTAAGATTTTATGTTAAAGGTTTATTGAGGCGGGGTAAGATTTTATGTTAAAGGTTTATTGAGCCCAGGGTAAGATTTTATGTTAAAGGTTTAATTGAGGCGGGGTAAGATTTTATGTTAAAGGTTTATTGATGTGCCCAGGGTAAGATTTTATGTTAATGGTTTATTGAGGCGGGGTAAGATTTTATGTTAATGGTTTATTGAGGCGGGGTAAGATTTTATGTTAAAGGTTAATTGAGGCTGGTTAGATTTTATGTTAATGGTTTATTGAGGCTGATTAGATTTTATGTTAATGGTTTATTGAGGCGGGGTAAGATTTTATGTTAATGGTTTATTGAGGCGGGGTAAGATTTTATGTTAATGGTTTAGTGAGCCCTTAGAATTTATGTTAATGGTTAATTGAGGCGGGGTAAGAGTTTATGTTAATGGTTAATTGAGGCGGGGTAAGATTTTATGTTAATGGTTTATTGAGGTGGGGTAAGATTTTATGTTAAAGGTTAATTGAGGCGGGGTAAGATTTTATGTTAAAGGTTAATTGAGGCGGGGTAAGATTTTATGTTAAAGGTTAATTGAGGCGGGGTAAGATTTTATGTTAATGGTTTATTGAGGCGGGGTAATATTTTATGTTATAGGTTTATTGAGGCGGGGTAAGGTTTCATGTTAATGGTTTATTGGGGTGGGGTACGATTTCGTGTTAATGGTTTATTGGGGTGGGGTAAGATTTCATGTTAATGGTTTATTGGGGTGGGGTAAGATTGCAAGTTAATGGTTTATTGGGGTGGGGTAAGATTTCATGTTAATGGTTTATTGGGGTGGGGTAAGATTTCATGTTAATGGTTTATTGAGGCTGGTTATCCCCACGTTTTGAAAAAATGTCGGGAATATTGTAATCGCCTCCGTCCTTCTGTCCATCTGTCCCTCCGTCTGTCCATCACGCTAACTCCTCACAAACCGTTGGGTGGAATTGAACCAAATTTGGTATGTGGGTTACCCATAGGAATGCGCTTTGCAAGGCGCCATTTAGATTAGGCTTCGCCCCCAAGGGGGCGTTGCAGGCGTCAAAAGGTCAAATCAGTTGCGGAAATTGATTGCAACACGTCTCCTCCGAAACCATTGGACAGAATTCAGCCAAATTTGGTCAATGGATTACCCATATCAATGTGGAGTACATGAGCACATTTCCATTTGGCCCCGACTCCAGTGGTGGGTGAGGGGTGGGGGTCAAAACGTAAAAAAAAAATTGATTGTAATGCCACTCCTCTGACACTTTTGGACGGAATTCAAACAAATTTAGTATGTCAGTTACCCATATCAATGTGGAGTATATCAGCACATTTACATTTGGCCCCACCCCAGGGGTGGGGGGTGGAGTCAAAAGGTCATGAAATTGATTGTAATGCAACTCCTCTGAAATCAGTAGACGGAACTCAACAAAATTTGAAATCTGAGTTACTACTATGATTGCTGGGTGCAGGAGGCCATTTAGATTTGGCTCCGCCCCAAGGGGGTGGGAGAGGGGTCATAAGGTCCAATTTTAACCTGCAGAAATTGATTGTAATGCATCTCCTTCGAAACCATTGGACGGAATTCAACCAAATTTGGTGTGTGAGTTACCCATATCAATGTGGAGTGGATGAGCACATTTACATTTGGCCTCACCCCAGGGGTGGGGGATGGGGTCAAAAGGTCATGAAATTGATTGTAATCCAACTCCTCTGACACTGTTGGACGAAATTCAACCAGATTTGGTATGTGCGTTACCCATATGATCGCGGAGTGCAAAATGACATTTACATTTGGCTCCGTCCCCGGGGGTGGGTTGTGGGGTGTGTGAAAAGTTCAAAGCGGTGAATGTGAGGATTTGCGATGACGCTTCATCGACCGATCAATCTAGTTAGATTATATGTTAAGTAAATTGTTAATTGAGGGAGAATATATTTCATGTTAATGTTTAATAGACTCTGGATCAGATTTCTTGTTAAATGTTTATTTTTGCTGAATAAGATGTTAAAGATTTATGCATTTGAGTCTTGTAAAATTTATTAGTTATGATAGTTAATGTTTTTCTAAGAAGTACTGCTTATTTTAAGGGATCGCTTTACGAAAAGCGTTGTCTATGACAGTGTTCATTCTAGGGTAAAAATATGTGGAGACAAATGACCCATGCCATCCAAAATGTGGGGACATTGGCAAAATATAGGGGACACACAATTTCTTTATCATATTTTAACCACGAAAATAATTGTGTCCACGTTTCCTGAAAGATCTGGTCTTTCCCAGTAACCACACCTGTCCGATCTTTATCATTGACCGAAACTGTTGCATTTTCGTCGATCGGCACTGCAACATCAGTATCATGTCCGTTAGCATCACTGGGATCAAGCAACGCCGCCTCAGTAGCAGGCTGATTTTTGGTAATAGACTCAGATTTTTGTGCAAAAACATTCAACAAAGTGATGCGTTTGGAATCTACGCCTGTATCAGAGATATACTTTCGCTAATTGGCCATTTTTTAATTCATAATTTATGTGGCTACGTCATTTCTCAATTTGTCCAGTCAAATTATCGGAATTGACTGCTACATAACACACAGTTTCATTGACCTAGCATTGTACGGGCGAGTTATCATTGGCTGAACCGCACACGTATGGCTTTATGTGAAGAGTTTTCCGACGAAACTAAAAAATTTTCCAAGTTTGACAGATACATATCCAGTTTTCATGCAGATATTTTATGCGCCCGTTTAACCCACTAGGTTATTTATTTTGCACCCCGGCTAGAAATTAGGGGACTATGGCGCAATGGCACATAGAGATCAAATAGACATGATAGCTGCTTATTGCCAATTTGAAATATATACGAAAATCTGCATAAATTGTACCATAATTTACTTTTCCAGCCAAAGGAAGTCCTAATATAAACTACAATGACCGGGTCAGTGATGTGAAGAATAACCGTAGTGACCACAGTCCTGTTGGCGTGTTTAAGAATCTACTGAGTGTTTCTGTCCAGCTGAGTGACGGACACAGCAATAATCAAATCAGTAAGTGCGGACCAGTTCTGTGAGGGATGGAGCAATAAATAGACTAGTAAGTAGTGACCAGTTCTGTGATAGACAGAGCGATAATCAGACCAGTAAGCACTGACCAACTCTGCGATGGATGGAGCAATAATCAGACCAGTAAGTACTGACCAGGTCTGTGATGAACGAAGCAATAATCAGAACAGTAAGTACTGACCAACTCTGTGATAGATGGAGCAATAATCAGACCATTAAGTACTAACCAACGGTGATGGACGGAGCAATAATCAGACCAGTAAGACTTGTACTGACAATCTCTGTGATGAACGGAGCAATAATCAGACCAGTAAGTACTGACCAACTTTGTGATGGACGGAGCAATAATCAGACCGCTAAGACTTGTACTGACCATCTCTGTGATAGACAGAGCAATGATCAGACCAGTAAGTGCTGACCAACTCTGTGATTAGGGTTGCAAAGGCATGGAAACTTTCCGGGAGTTTTTAAAGGTTTCCATGGAATATTTTGGGAATTTTCAGAAGGCGGGAATTTGGGGGAATATTGGGAAACATTCATTGCGAATACTTATTCATGTGTAGATTGACATTTTATTAATATAATAATGTGAAATAAGTATTTTGATTTAATTTTTTGGTAAAAATAACCATAAGGTTAAATATATTGCTATCTTATTTAACTTGATAAATGTATATTTATGTTAAAACTGACATAAAACTGTCATTATAGAGATTACCCTTACTGACTGACAATGGTATGAATATGAGGTCTGCCTAGAAGCACACTGACTATTCACACATATAACACCCCCGTCCAAGCAGGACATAGACTCTACCTTCTTCTTGAACATTATCATGGGATTGACAAGCAAAGCCACTAAAACTAAGTAGGGAGCCATCAAAATGTATATACTTATCTGTTCTAGGGGAATGTGTCTCTAAGAATTGGTGATCGTGTAGCAACTGACAGATGAAGTAATGAATGTATTTTGGACATAAACAGCATCATAACCATTCAACCAATTGTTACTGCAATACATGTAGCAAAGATTGAAAGTAATAATGCTCCAAATCTATTCTCTCATCTTGAAACAAAATAAAGCCTTCACTTTCTTCTTTGTCAGTGCTGAAACATGAGGAATAAGTTTTAGTGGAACTCTACATATGCCCATAACACATACATGTTCGAAATATATCAAGGAGTTTTCAAATTATCCAGCAGTTAACATCTTTTCCAAGCAATCTCAATGAGGACAGATTTTGCCGAAACCAATTCATGACATTGTGTCTATTCATAATATATCCATTTAAAGCAAATACAAGTATAAGTTTAAACTCTATGAGATCTGACCATGCAAGACAATTTTGACAAACCTTAATTCTTTCAAGTGAGATATCTCTGACGAATATGGATGGATCTTACAAAAACATAACATTTAATTTATTACTAATATATCTGATGAAAGAAAATTTGCGAGTAAGTTCAAAAGCTTTTTGAGACCTGAATCACACAAGAATCAGACAGATGGATGGACAAATGAGTGGATGATGAGCACAATGACATAATACAACATGTACAATGTACACTATTCAGGTGCATAAAACTCAATTGTCCTTTTGATTACTGAGCGAGCAGAGTTCTGCATGAAGTCAATACACACTGCTGCCATCATGTTAGATCATGGGGGTAAGTGAGTCACTGTGGTGAACAAGTTGGCAAGGCTTATGCATGATAGATAGCATAGCAAAGATCTTGAAGACAGCTAAGACAAACTTCTAGTACAGTCAAGTTGACAAAATAAAAGATTGGCTGTGAGAAGTAGAATCAGGGCATCATTTTTAGAAAATCATGGTGAGCTAAAAATTAGTGTCCATGGGCAGTACCAGGCGAGTGATGGTTCCACTAGAAATCACTCCATGGATAGTTTAGGTGAGTGATTTCAGTGTACATCAATATTTGATAGCTAATATAAAATATTGACTATTTAAGTGCCAAAATGTGATCAGAATAAATTATGTCTCGGGACAAAACCCTATTATTTCATATTAAATTAAAGGATGATCTGGTGTTCTTTTTCTGCAAATTTGTCAGAGGTTGTTGCTGTCATAGACAGTGACATCATCAACCAAACCGTTGGAAGGTGTGCACCAGTTTCTTTGTTATTTACACAACAAAACATAGAATATTGACATCAGAGTGCAAAGGGTTAAACTCCTAAATCTAATGGTTTCGAAGAGTTTTAATTAATCAACAACAGTCAGATCATTCAAGAACAAACTAAATAGCAAAGAAAGAACGCAAGCCATACTACAATGAAAACACACAAATACTGAGGAAATAACAAGCCAATGGCTTATGCCTCGTAAAATGATGATCTTCTTCTTTTCGATCGCTGGTATCACACTTGGAGAGCCGTTCTCAAGATGAAATCTGTGGTTTTCTGCAGTTTTTCCACAGGCCCATACAGCTTTTCAAGAAAAGAGGTTGACAAAGGCCAGATCTCTTCTCAGCAGCTGATACGTACTGCAACACTGAAGTATGTGCTCTGTGGTCTGTTCTGCTTCTCCACAAGGACAAGCGGGCGATGTCGTAAGGTGGAACCGCCTGTACATGTGTTGGTTTAGTCTGTTATGTCCAGTTCTGAGACGAAAAATGGTCACTTGCTCTGGCCTCGAGAGATGATGGTAGGCATCTTCTGATTGAGGTGTTCTATAGAGTGACTTGATGATAGTCTTCATCTCTGTATGCGTAACCATGTTTTCTGTCTGATTCTCTTCTGCACCCACCTTTGCCATCTTGTCTGCTTCCTCATTTCCTTGGACTCCACAGTGTGAGGGGATCCACTGCAATGCTATCCGAAAGCATTTGATGGTTTGTAGTGCTTCTTCAAGTTGTGGCAGCTTACCTTTGGTGATAGCCTCAAGGACGGAGCGGGCATCAGATAAAAAGACAATCTGTGCAATAGGGTCTGCTGTTTTGCTGATGGTATTAGCTGCATGGACCAGTGCTTCGACTTCAGCTCTATAGTTTGTGCAGTGTTTGCCTGTCGGTATTGCAGCTGACTCATGTTGTCCGTTTGGATACTGTATGTGCAGTCCGGCACCTCCGCTCCTAATTGCATCTTTGGTTGATCCATCTGTGTAGATCCTTATCCATGTCTCCTGAGGGTACATTTCTTCCAGCATGGCTAGGGTCAGGGCCTTCACTGTGTTCATCTTTGGTTGTGAGATGAGGTACTGTGGTGCGAATAGCTATGTTCTCTAGTTTGTTTTCCCAGGGTGGAGGATCAAGGGTGTGGTTTGGGTCTTCTATTTGTGCTGGCAACATTTCTTGGTGTTTCCTTTGAAGTGCTTTTGTCTCTTTCACAAAGCTTGATCTTTTAAGTCTTCCTAATGACAGCTGTGCTTGCCTGATCTTCATCGGGTGGTTGTTGAACGATTTGAACTTTGCAGCTTGGATCAGTGCTTTGCATTCCCTTCCTTTACTAAGTGGGGAGATGCCTGCTGTCTGCTCCATTTTTTCTATTGGTGTTGATCTCATTCCACCAGTGATGATGCGCAGTGCCTGGTTTTGTACTCTGTCGAGGTTCTGTTGATGAGATTTAGCTGCTGTCATCCATGAGCTGGATCCATACTCAAGGTGTGGTCGTACGACACCTAGGTGGATGGTCTTGAGGATCCTTTCATTGGCACCCCACTTTGTTCCTGCCAGCTTCCTCATGATGTTTAGCTTTCTTCTGGCCTTTGCCTCTGCGTTCTGGATGTGCTCCTTCCATGTTAATCTTCTGTCATAGGTGACTCCCAGGTATGTCTGCTGGTCCTCGTACTCGAGTGGAGTACCGCCCAGTGTCAGATTGCCAACCTTGGTTTTGGTGGACAGTGGGAATAGCATGGCTGATGATTTTTCTTTGTTGATGGTAATACACCAGCGATTGGCCCAAGCTGTAATTCTGTCCAAGGCGAGCTGCATTCTGTACGTGGCAGTCGTTGTGTACTCCTCGGTGCACCAGAGTACGAGGTCATCTGCTTGGATCCCATTGGGCAGCTCTGCTACAATATCATTAATGAAGAGTATGAACAGAGTTGGTGATAATACTCCGCCTTGTGGTACCCCTTGTCTCAGCAATACATTCTGTCCAGATTGTCCATCCACCAGCACCCTAGCTCTGCGATTGTGTAGGTATGACTTGGTCCATCGGAACATGTTGCCACCGATGCCTGTGCGCCGGAGCCTCACGAGGAGGCCATCCTTCCACACCTTGTCAAATGCCTTCTGCAGATCAATAAAGGCAGCTAGCATCACCTTCTTGGCTTGAAAAGTGTCCTCTATGACCTGTGCAAGATGTGTTGTTTGATCTTCTGTGCTCCTGTATCTTCTGAAGCCAGCCTGCTCTGAAACTATAGTGTTCTCCGACTCCAGGTACCACTGCAACCGCTGGTTGATGAGGCGCTCCATGGTCTTGCATATGCAGCTTGTAAGACTGATAGGACGGTAGCTCAGCACTTTCGTCTTGTTCTTCCCTTTTTTCAGAATAGGAGTCATTCTGGCTTCCTTCCAGCACTGAGGAACCTCTCCATTGGTCCAACTGAGATTAAAGATATCTAGCAACTTGCGGAGAGATGCATTACCAAGGTGTTGGATCATTTCCTTCGTAATGCCATCTGGCCCAGGAGATTTCTTCTTCTTCAATTGGTGGATAGACTTCTTCAGTTCTGCTAAACTAATGTCAACTTTCATTGCATCGTGAGTGTTGGTGTCTGTTCTTTCCTTTTGCTCTTTTCTAACCTCTTTTTGACGCATTCGTGGTATAGAAATGTTGCTTTCTTTTGCATATGCCTTCGCATAGGCATCTGCAGCCATCTTTCCTGACAGTGTTTGTCCATCTTCTTCAAGAGTAATCTTCTCTCCCCCGACACCCTCATCATTCAGTGCTTTAGTCAGTCTCCATAGCTTTGTTGTGTCTCTCTCTAAATTAAACCCTGCCGTCTTTTCCCTCCAGCTTCTTCTTTTGGCCTCCAGCTTGGTCTTTAGATACCTGGCTTTAGTTTGTTGTAGTGTGAAGTGGTTTTCATGACAGGGATTACCCTCTGCATCTTCTCTGGCCGTATCTAGTTTATCATGTGCTGCTTGCAGTTCTGTTGTCCAGTAGGGGCGGTTGTTTTTCCTGAACCCTCGAGGAATCGCTTCGTTGGCAGCCTTGAGGATACTTGAATTAAATTCCTTGACCGCATTGTTGATGTTTCTCCCTTCTACTGCTATATTTTGGGTAAGCTCATTGGAACGAATGCCGAACAGACTCCAATTTGCCTTTTTGTAGTTCCACCTTGGATGTTGGGGTGAACTTGTTGAAATACTTCCAGAAAGAGAGAGGAGGACTGGGCGGTGGTCGCTTCCTCCTAACTGCGATCCGACCACTCTACTGAGGTTTCTGTGAATGTCTTCTCTACAAAATGCCAAGTCCGGCGTTGTTGTCGAGTGCCACCGGCGCGAGTAGAAGGTAGGCTGATCTGTGGGATCGTTGACAAGTAAAAGGTGCTTTTCATCTTGCCATGCTTCAATGTCTTCTCCTCGTTTATCAAGTGTTCTGTATCCCCAGCTCTGAGACTGGCTATTAAAGTCTCCCGCAATGAGGAAGTGGCAGTCCGGGACCTGGATTGTGTCAAGTGAGAGATTCTTGTCATTAGGGCAGTAATAATTGACAATGTCAATCACAGAGTTGCTGGTTGTTACCTTGATCTTGATATATTCTGCCTCTTCCATAAAGGTTTTGATCTGGCTGGCGTTCACGCTGTTTCGGACCACGGTGATCACAAAATGATGATGATGATGTGCAGCACAATAAGGAACAGTAAAAAATGCCAGGGATATGTGAATTTTCTGATGTAATGATCCGTATGGATCACCATTAAATAAAGTTAATTTGTACCCCCTGGGTATTGTGAAATTTAATCAACAATCAAGATGGCTGAAATATGACGATGTAACGATGCGTTATAATCGAGTACATTCTTTGAGCACATTTTTTTGTGATGTTTCGTAAAAAAAATAAATGATACCACAAAAATGAACTCATTTTCGCCCGGTACAAATTCTTGCCACCGTACGACTATGTTTAATGTATACCTCAAAACATCATAGCGTAAGTGAAATTATTAAATTGGAGCGCCTAAATATTTTATATCCATTAATATTTGATCATTTATTACATCAAAATTAATCCTGAATTCATTGCGCAATAGGAACTAAGTATTGTACTTTAGGTCTGATCTGTACCCGTTTGATAGCAAACTCCGGTTAGCGTATAAGACCTCACAAGAACACGGCACCTCCAATCGCAAAAGAGCCAGCGGCTCGCCAACAAAAGAAGCGCTTTATGTCATTTTGATTCTGATTCTGTTTTGGATCATTTAATGTTGGTCGGCATTACAAAATTAATGCGCAATACTAGACAAAACACTGTTCCATTATTAGTTTTTCCAGAAGAGAAATATTATTTCTCTGTTCTGATTGAATAAACTCTCCAACAAGCCAATGAAAATAGAGAATGGCAGATAGAAGAAATCTACTAAACACAACTGCTGATCTTAGCGCATTCCTAATGTCACGTGATTTTCATATTTTCTAGGCGACATTTTATGTCCAAAGTAGAATTGATTTTGACATAATAAACGATCTTTATTGAAGATATGTGATATTTAGGCGGTCCCATTAATAATTTCACTTCCACCATGATATTTTTTAGACGTAAATTAAACATAGTGGTATGGCAGTAGGCATGTGTATGGAAATTGCGTTCAATTTTAGAGAATGGATTTCAATTTCTCTATGCATCCTTTCTATAAGTATAAGGATTTCTGGGGGTTTGGCTCAAAATTTAGCCTGCGTCCAATACAAGCTAGCGTCCTTTCCTCGAATAAAAAAGGTGAACATTGAGAAAATGTTTTTAAACATTTTTTTCGTGCCAAGAATTTGAGGCGAGTGGTTAATAGCTCACCAGATTTTATATTTAGTTGAGCTAAGCGAGCGAGAGCGATCGCTAGCCTAAAAAATGATGCCCTGTAAAATCTACATGTGTCTGCTACATGGTGGATGGGTCATTATGATTTCGAAGCAGTGCCATCCATTGCAACACTTCTTCATTGGTTAGTATCTGCAGAGTGAAACTGGTAAAGAACATTAGATCCAATCTGCATCTCATTGAAGTAAACAGACAGTTCATCCTCAGTATATTTAGCTTGATGGTGTTCCTGTAATCCTTTGAATAGAATGTTTTATTTTTTGCTCTTACATCTACACAGCTTGTAATAACCATGACAGTTTCAATGAATTCACAAGTGTCAACCAGACATTTAGCTTCATGAATCAAATTTTTTGTGTTTGTATGGGTATTCAGAGCTAGGAAAATAACATTGCTGTGGAAATTTACCAGCTTTAAAATTTCTGGGAATTTTGCAACTCTATCTGTGATGGACGGAGCAATAATCAGACCAGTAAAACTTGTAGTGACCATCTCTGATGTACAGAGCAATAATCAGACCAGTAAGACTTGTACTGACCAACTCTGTGACGGACAGAGCAATAATCAGACCAGTAATCACTGACCAGCTGAATGTTGGACAGAGCAATAATCAGACCAGTAAGTGCCAGCTGAAGGGTGGATGGAGAAAACTATTCTGACCAGTATGTACTGACCAACTCTGTGATGGTTGTAGCAATAATGAGGCCAGTAAGACTTGTACTGACCATCTCTGTGATGGACTAAGCAATAATCAGTCCAGTAAGAGCTGACCAACTTTGTAATGGACGGAGCAATAATCAGACCAGTATGTACTGACCAGCTGAATGAGGGACGGAGCAATAATTAGACCAGTAAGTGCTAGCTGAATGATGGATGGAGAAAATTATTCTGACCAGTATGTACTGACCAACTCTGTGATGGACGGAGAAATAATCAGACCAGTAAGGACTGACCATCTCTGCGATGGACAGACCAATAATCAGACCAGTAAGTGCTGACCAACTCTGTGATGGACGGAGCAATAAGCAGACCAGTAAGACTTATACTGACCAATTCTGTGATGGATGTAGCAATAATCAGACCAGTAAGACTTGTACTGACCATCTCTCTGATGGACGGAGCAATAATCAGACCAGTAAGACTTGTACTGACCAACTCTGTGATGGACAGAGCAATAATCATACCAGTAATCACTGACCGGGTGATTGATGGATGGAGCAATACGCAGATCAGTAATCACTGACCAGTCGAATGGTGGACGGAGCAATAATCAGCCCAATAAGTACTAACCACCTCTGTGATGGATGGAGCAATAATAAGACCATTAAGTACTGACCAATTCTGATGGGTGGAGCAATAATCAGACAAGTAAGCACTGACCAGCCGAATGATGGATGGAGCAGTAATCAGACCAGTAAGCACTGACCAGCTGAATGATGGATGGAGCAATAATTGGACCTGAATGTGCTGACCAACCCTGTGATGGACGGAGCAATAATCAGACCAGTAAGAACTGACCAACTCTGTTCATATGTCAGTGCTACTGGTCTGCTTATGGCTCCATCCATCACAGAGTTGGTCAGTACTACTGGTCTGATTATTGCTCCATCCATGAAGTGAAAGAGGATTTGCAGACTCTTGTTGTGATCCAGATTTCCTGATCAATATGATACACACATACCTGAGCACACCATACACCAATACCTGTAGCGAGTTTATATTGATAACGAATTCCCATGAAGGGATCCAGTTCTAGTTTAGCCCCGCCCATTTCTACCTAAGATCCACGAACCTTTTGCAAAGGTTGCTGTCAATTTATATACTTTGAACGTTTGAAATCCCCAGAATCCCAATTTTAAGGTAACTGTACAGGTGGCAGCAACAGCTCCCCATCTCAAATTACCGTAGTTGCGAAATATTCCACATAATGTTTGTAAAATTTTCTTATTCATCTAAGATATAGTATATATGCAAATGGTTAACTAATGATGTCTTCTATTTTTATGATGGACTGATACGTCATCATGATTGTGATGTCAGTTAACATGTCATAGTTCATTATGATGTCAGATACATCAGCTAACACCTCGTAGTTCATTATTATGTCAGATACGTCAGCTAACACGTCGTAGTTCATTGTGATGTCAGATACACCAGCTAACACCTCGTAGTTGACATTATGATGTCAGATACACCAGCTAACACATCATAGTTAATTATGATGTCAGATATGTCAGCGAGCACGTCATAGTTAATTATGATGTCAGATACATCAGCGAACACGTCATAGTTAATTATGATGTCAGATACATCTGCTAGCACATCATAGTTGATTATGCCGTCAGATACGTTAGCGAACACATAGTTAAATTATTATTTTTTTAAAACATTTTATTGTACTGATATTACAACGGGATTGGGCACAAGTTCTATCAACTTAGCTAGGCCCTCTCCCTGTTAAATTATGATGTCAGATACGTCAGCTAACACATAGTTAATTGTGATGTCAGATACATCAGCGAACACGTCATAGCTAATTATGATGTCAGGTACATCAGCAAACATATAGTTAATTATGATGTCAGATATGTCAGTGAACACGTCATAGTTAATTATGCCATCAGATACGTCAACTTAACACATCGTAGTTAATTATGATGTCAGATACGTCAGCTAATACGTAGTTAATTATGATGTCAGATATGTCAGCGAACACGTCATAGTTAATTATCTTATCAGATACATCAGCTTAACAAATCATAGTTAATTATGATGTCAGATATGTCGGCTAATATGTAGTTAATTATGATGTCAGATACGTCAGCTAACATGTCGTGATTAATTATCTCATCAGATACATCAACTAACACGGCGTAGTTAATTATGATGTCAGATACGTTCAAGACTGACAATGACTGGTAGATGTGATCCCTTCATTACCAAATGCTAAATAATAAAGCCAATGATCAGAAACATTAACCCAAGCTTTAACACCAAAAGCCTATTTTAAACATGGACAAAATAAGAACAGGAGGAATCAGATTCTGCAGAGAATCAGCCTTCCATTTTTGTCATGTTGTATAAAGCTTTCTGATTTTCTGGATTTTTTCACATTATGCCCAAAGTTTAGGAATCCTAGTGTATGGTCAGACCCTTACTTGGATGAAAATTTGAACCAAATCGAACCTGTTGTTTCTGAGACATCAGTACATCCAGAATTTGCTCTGATCCGGTAAATTGTCAACTACAATGTCGACATGTGTTAATTGTCATACTATGGCGGGGTTTGGGGGGGGGGGCGTTGGGGTGCATAAATGAGCAATTTCTGACTCATCCATATGAATTGATACTTATTACATGAAGAACAACTAATGGATGAGAATGTTACACATTCATATTCTTGTATGTGTGGTATTGTTTTGTTTTTACTTTGACAGAAGTTGATGGCACTACATTTCAGAAAGAGATAGGCCAGGCCTTGAGGAAACACTCAAATTTTCCACAGGTACATGTTTTCTGTGTTCATATTGTGGCCCCTTAATGGTCAGGCTTGGTTCAGAAAATTAAAATGCATTTTCAGTGAATGTCAATTCTACTTTGAATAATACTTACCAGATGTACTATTATGATAATGTCTATTAACTAGTCTAGCTCAAAATAAACAATTAAAAACTCCGCACTCTCCTGGTCCTGCCCATACTGTGTCCGGGAATTACCATAACCGCAGGTACCAAGTCAATTCCCAATCACAGTCAGATTCGTCTATTTTGCTGGCTTTGAAAGTCGCATGTTTTTCTGAGCTATAAATTGTGCAATTTTTAGCAGATTTAAGCATATTATTCGTGATTCATCGCTGGCTTCATGGAAGGAAAGGGAGTCATCACAGGGGCAGGTTGTATCAATCTAGAATTTATACATTTGTGCCGTAATGACTGATTGAAATTTCCTTAAATTGACACATTTTAGAATGGTAGCCATTGTTGGAGTCGCTCCGGTACTCGTTAACTGTTTAATCTTATCCTGGTACTCGGTTAATTTCTTTTGCGACTCGGTTCCTTCCAAGATGGATGTGCCCTTAGCCATGATGGCGGCGTCCATGATTAACATTTTGTTTTGGCTTGGCGTGTCTATGCACTCTGTTTTATGCCGATCTTTAGCTCTCGCTTCAATCACGAGGGTGTTTGTAGCGATCAGTGTTTATTTCTTGGCTATGTTAACGTTAGTTAATTACCAAGTCGTATTTATAAATTTTTCACTCAAAAAATGTTTCAAATATTTCCTGCTTAAAGATTTGATTATCATTAATCTAAGAGAAAGTTAATGTTTCTAAGTAATTCTAAGTTACAATCAAGTCAATTGTACGTGTTGCTCGTCATCGTATGTCATGTGCAGCGGTTTAATTCTTATTCTGTGTTCGCAGAAAGCCAAGAACCAGGACACGCTGTGTCAGAAGTGTAATCGGTTCATGAAGCGCAAGTACTCGGGTCATCACCCGTGTGGCTTGCGCGAAGCGCAAGGTTGGAAGTCCTTGTGATGTGTGTGCGAAGTGGTCGTCAGAGTTGGTGACGGAGTTCGATCGTGATCGACGTGCGCGTTTGGAGAGGATCGTGAGGGTTAAGGCAGCCAAGCTGGATCAGGCGTCAGTAAAAGGGCTTGAAGACCGTCTGAACGAGCGTGTGGACTCAGCATTGGGTGTATGGGCGGCCCAGTTCAAAGCGATGTTTGAGTCCTTCCAGTCCATGGTCCTGGCGATGCAGGCTGGTGCAGGGCAACCTATCGGTGGCCCGGCCAGTTCTGTGGAGGGACGCGCACCTGTCCTTCCTCCGGTCTTTGCTCAAGAGCCGACGGCGGAAGAGGAAGATCTGCTTATGGAAGATTCTGGCATGCCAGATCTTTCAGTAGGGGTAGAACCGAGTACATCCCAAGGGTCTCCCTCGGGTTTTGTACGGGTCTGCCAGCCGGGTGGTGATGTCGACGTTCCGTCAGGCATATTTCACCCGGACTTCACTCAACCCGCGTTGTCGGTGGAACCATGTTTTTTCGGTTCCTGTCGCCCTTCCGGCGGCAGTAGGTACGGCTCCTCTCGGAGTTCCGTTGTCTGCTGGGGTAAAAGCGGCTGTATTCCCGGCTCCCGTGCTGGAGTCGATGGACTGCGGTGAATCCGTGTCCGGCAATTCGCTGGATACTGGTGCCGCAAGTAGTCGGGCTATGGACTCACTTCATGTTGGAAGGAGTGAGGTCCATGGTTCTCAGCATGGGTCGTCGGTGGCTTTCTCATCTAAGGGTGAGAAGGAAGATGAGAATGGTTGTCCATTGATGGACGAATCCTCATTATGCACCGAAGCTGAATGGGTGCAGGTCCTTGGCTGGATGTCCGACTGTCTCGGGTTGGCATTGGATCAAGGATCTCAGCGTGATCCGGCGATGGAGCGGATGTCAGAGCGAGCGGCTAGCGCTCTGTCAAGTGGCTCTTCGGCCATGCCGACGCTCCCCTTGGACACGCAGACTTCTGACATGTTGGAAGTTGCGGCGTATCGTCTGGTTCAACCAGACTATTCATTGCCCAAATTCCCCAAAGGGGATAAGGAGTATGGTCCGCTTTCCAGAGCAGGCCTATCATCAATATTCCCGGGTTCCATGGCTTTCCGTCGGGGAGAGAGAGGCATTGAATAGGCCGTTGGCTGGTAAATCGAAGGGTCGTTCTCGTCCCTTAGTTTCCCAGGCTAATAAGGATCCTTTTAATGAGTTAACGCTCATTGAGGATTCGGCGAGGGCAGCTATGGCTGCACTCTCGCACGGCTGTACTGTCCTGCAGGGAAGGCTGACCTGCGTGGCGGAAGGTGAGGAAGTGCCAGGGGATGCTCCCGGGGTTGTCCCAAGATTGCCAGGCCAGCGTGATCAGCAGATCATTGGCAGAGCGGAGGAGAATGGTTCTCGATTGTGTAGAACCAGGACCTGAGATGAGGGCTGCATTATCTTCTGCGCCTTTCATTGGTTCAGGCTTGTTCGGCGGCTCGGCACGACAAGACTTATCCAAGGTCGCGTCAGTGGTCGCAGAGCAGGAAGTAGTTGGTAAGTCGTGGAAGTCGACGAAGAGGACTCAGCCGCAGCAGTCCTATAAGCAGCATCAGCAAGAGCAACAGAGGCAGCGCCAGAGATCGCCCTTCCGTCCGTCTGGCCGTGATGCCCATCGGGCATCCGGATCACAGGGACCTGGCCGTTCATCCTCATACAAGCCCTCTAATAAGAGGTGGTGGTTCGGGTTGCAGCGGTTATCGTAAGGATAGCTGTGGTGGCGGTCCCGGACCGTCATATTCCAAGAAACCGCGGGGCGGCCGTGGAGGACGGTCCTGATGGGTTTCCGGCGGGATCCGTTCCGGTGACGTCAAAAACAAAGGGAGTCGAGAATCTTCACCTAAGCGAATTAGCGTCTTATCGTGCAATATCGACCGCCAGCTGTGTGCAGATTCCTACCGTCGGAGGCAGACTTCAGCTGTTGTCAAACCAGTGGGAACAGGTCGTGCAAGATTGTTTAGTCTGTCAGTGATTAAGAAACGGCTACGAACCAGACTGACTCATCCGTCAATCGTTAGTTCCGTTAACATCGACTCCAGTTTGGACTCCCGTTCCAAGGGAATCTGATCGTTGAGATGCCATTTGCTCAGAAATCAAAGAACTTCAGCAGAAGAACGTGATTCATCTATTCAGCAATCAGTCCTCCCTAGGCTTCTATTTGATGATGTTCCTCTTTCTGAAACGTACCGGAGGTTGGAGACCAATTCTCAATCTCAAACCGTTGAACAAATTTATTCTTTCTCAGAAGTTTCAGATGGAGACTGTAGCAGCGGTGATGATGGGGCTGAGAAAAGGCATGTGGGCAGTATCGATAGATCTGAAGGATGCATATTTTCGTCTGACCACAGCTCCGAGGGTCTTCACCAAAGTGGTTCTCGCCATGACTTCTTATCTTCGCAGGAGAAATATAGCTGTTCACACTTACATAGACGACTGGCTGCTGAAGGCGGGGAATCCAGTCACTCTGCGCAACAATCTTCAGGTAGTCCTAGCCTTACTAAAGAATCTAGGATGGATTGTGAATCTAGAGAAATCAGAATGACTCCATCCCAGGAGTTTGTTTATCTGGAAATTTTGTTCAATCTCAGGGATGGCGTAGCTTTTCCGGCGGAGAGCAGAGTCAATTTCTCAGGATACTGGGTTTACTAGTATCTCTAGAGAAAGTGGTTCCTTATGTGGCACTCAGGCGCAGGCTGATTCAGATGTATCTAATGTCATTCTGGTCTCAGAAAACGGATCCGTTATCTGTGAGAATTCCAGTAAAAGAACCGTTGATATTCCACCTTCAGTGGTGGTTATCAGAACAGAATCTCCTGCGAGGTGTTCCAGCTACAACCTTCTCAACCGCAGATGTCCATCTTCACAGATGCATCAATGACGGGTTGGGGAGCGGTATTGGACGATCAGTCAGTGTCAGGTGAATGGGATCGGACCAATGCGCAGAAACATATCAATGTTCTCGAATTATTAACGGTGACATTGGCACTTCGAAATTTCGAGAGCTTAATCCGAGACAAGATTGTCCTAGTCAGGACAGACAACTCAACAGTGGTGTCTTATTTGAACCGCCAGGGCGGGACAAGTTCACCAGAGTTGTGTATGATGATTTGGGACCTTCTGCTGTGGTGCCAAGAGAGGAATATTATTCTTCAGGCAGCACACATTCCAGGAAGATTGAACATCCTGGCGGATGCTCTCAGTCGAAGGAAGGACGGTTTGTCATCCGACGGAATGGCAGCTCAACCAATCGGTAGCGGAGGTTCTATTCAAACATTAGGGCAAGCCAAATGTGGATCTATTTGCGATGAAACAAAATGCAAAGATGGTCACATACGTGTCACTGATCCCGGACCCGCTAGCCTTAGCAGTAGACGCACTGGCGATAAGTTGGAAGGGAATGTACGCGTATGCGTATCCTCCAACAATTCTCATCCCAAAAGTTCTGGCAAAGATAAGAGAGGGTGTGTACCAAGTACTTCTGATCGCCACTCATTGGCCAGGCCGATCATGGTTTACGGATCTGCTGGACCTTCTGGTCTGCAATCCAATCCCTCTTCCAGACAGAAGAGATCTAATCTCTCAGAGCAAGGGTCTGTATCTCCATGACAGACCGGAAATGTTCAAATTGACTACATGGATGTTATCAAGCAACGTGCAATTAAGGGTGGCTTTTCTGAGCAAGCAGCAAAGTTTGCCGCTTCAGTCAGAAGAGGGTCAACCACAAGAACATATAATTATAGAATCAACAAATTTGCAGAGTGGTGTAAGGGAAGAGCTATTGATCCCTTCGATGCATCTGTTCAACATGTAGCAGATTTTATCTGTCATTTATACGAAGTTGACAAACTTGTACCTTCAACCCTAGCAGCATATAAGTGCATTAGCTTCAGTCGTTCCCAGTCTGGCCATTGAAGGAGTGGAGAATGACACTTTAAATGAAGTTATTAAAGGAATGAGCAATTTGCGACCTAGACCCAATTCCTATCCCAGCATGGAATCTATCTCTTGTTCTACAGGTTTTAGGGCATGCTCCCTTTGAACCAATTAGATCTATAGATATTAAACTGTT
Organism: Chaetoderma sp. LZ-2023a; assembly: GCA_034401795.1. Taxonomy (NCBI): domain Eukaryota; kingdom Metazoa; phylum Mollusca; class Caudofoveata; order Chaetodermatida; family Chaetodermatidae; genus Chaetoderma; species Chaetoderma sp. LZ-2023a. Next base: position 103,689,155 of record CM067371.1, read on the forward strand.
AACTATTAAGTCAGTATTCTTGGTTGTAGCAGCGTCGGCGAGAAGGAGAAGCGAAATACATGCGCTTTCTACCGAACAAGACCGTTTTGTCATCACGGGTGAAGGTTTAAGACTACTTCCACGTCTTTGTTTCCTGGCAAAAAATCAGTCATTTAAATATCCAGGACAGCCGATCAATTTGCCAAGTTTAATTAGACATGATGTCTGAAAATGTATAAGAAACGTACTGAGGAGTGGAGAGATGACCCGTAATCTCTGTGGTTATGTCTCAAAGCTCCTCATTTGTGCGCCTCGAAAGATACTATTTCTCATTGGATAGTCGATGCTATTCAGATGTTGCACAAAATCGCTACAGGAAAGCAGATTTATCGTGCGAATGCCCACCAGGTCCGAGCACTAGCAGCAGCATCGGCCCTTTATAAGGGTGTCTCATTAGAAGAGGTGATGTCTGTAGCACAATGGCATGCCGAGTCGTCATTCACTGATTTCTACCTTCGCGATATCTCCAGCGCACTTAATCCGGTAGCCATCACCAATTTATCGAATCTTAACTAAAGCCACATCCGACAACTATTTCGCACATATCACAAGGTTCTTCCACATGCACTGAACAATGGCTATGCACATGATCCGAGGATGACCGTGGATTGGGCCGAGCTCCTGTGATGAACAAGAAAAGACCAAGCACTCAAAATGGTGAGTGTTTACATTAATTAAGTGACTAATATTAGTTTACTTACAGTCGATTTACCAGTCTGAATAAGTAAATAGTCTGGCCAAGAGTAGCTTATTCTTTCAACAGACATTAGACTCATTCCAATTTGAAAGCTTATTCAATATACTGATAGTGTTTTTTCAAAATTAGAAGTTGTAGTAGCTTCTTTCCACTCTACTGGACTGCCCTAGCTGAGACTTGGGGCTGACACGGATCTGGTGGGTGTTGCTCCCCATTTTGACAGCCCTCTGGAATTTGTGTGGACAAATGAGGGGGGGGGGGGGGAGCGCGGTCTAGACCATGGAAGTTTAGCACTCTATGAGTCAGATAGCGGAACCCAAGCGTATGCCAGGGTTTTAGTCTCTTCACAACCTTCTCTGTCGGATGGTAGATGAGTGCTGGTTCGAGCCTCACCTCCTCCCACTGGTATTTCTTGGCTGTCGAAATCCGGAGTTTATCATAATAGTATATCTGGTAAGTATTATTCGAAGTAGAATAAAAAAGGCATCCGCATTTGTTTCTACGAGAATTCTTAATACTTACCAGATGTACTATGGCCCTTCCTCAGCCGCCCCGCTGCTTTTGCTGTTTGTCAAGGCAAACATAAGACGAATCGGAGTGTGATTGGGAATTGACTCTGTACCTGCGGTTATGGTAATTCCCGGACACAGAATGGGCAGGACCAGGAGAGTGCAGAGTTTTTAAATATGTTTATTATGAGCTAGACTAGATAATAGACATTATCATAATCGTACATCTGGTAAGTATTAAGAATTCTCGTAGAAACAAAAGTGGATGCTTTTTTGAGTCCATTGTAAGTCAAGAGAAGACTATTTTTGAAAATATACAACTGGAATAACTGGCTCGTTATCATTCCAGTGTTAAATTTTGTAAAATAATCTCTTAACCTGTAAATGGACATTACAAAGGACCGCTGCATAGACTCCTTTTGGACGACTTGATCGTTAAAATGTTAAATTAGTCTCACCATGAAGTTTCACTAGAATATTGTAACCATCCTGTGTCTGTCTGTCTGTCTACCTGTCTCTGTTTGTCTGTCTGTCTGTCTGTCTGGCGTGATCACCCATTGTCTGTTAAAGGGATCTTAAACAAATTTGAGTGGGAGGTTGTCGTTAGTGCTCTGAAGACAGGGTTGATTTTGCGGCTAAAAGCTCAAGATCATCTATAAATGTAGGCAGGCAAGATTTTGAATTCCCTGAATAAATGTTTTGAAAGGCTATCGCTACACACACATTATGTAAGATTTGCTTTACATTAGAAATCTTCGTTTATGGTACCTTAATGGTGGGGTAATGTTTAATTTTAATTGAACTATTCAAGTATGGTACCTTAATGGTGGGATAACATTAATTGAGCTATTCATGTATGGTACCTTAATTGAATTATTCATGTATGGTACCTTAATGTCGGGGTAACATTAATTGAACTATTCGTGTATGATACCTTAATATCGGGGTAATGTTAATTGAATTATTCATGTATGGTACCTTAATGGTGGGGTACCGTTAATTGAACTATTCATATATGGTACCTTAATTGAATTATTCATGTATGGTACCTTAATGTTGGGGTAACATTAATTGAACTATTCGTGTATAATACCTTAATATCGGGGTAATGTTAATTGAATTATTCATGTATTGTACCTTAATGGTGGGGTAACATTAATTGAACTATTCATGTATGGTACCTTAATGTCAGGGTAACATTAATTGAACTATTCGTGTATGGTACCTTAATTATGGGGTAACGTTAATTGAACTATTCATGTATGGTACCTTAATGTCGGGATAACATTAATTGAACTATTTGTGTATGGTACCTTAATTTTGGTGTAATGTTAATTGCACTATTCTTGTATGATACCATGATTGTACTCTAATAGTGTCATCAATGTATATTTATGTTTAATCAGGTGGTTAAAGATGTTCTTTCTGGTCTACAACAGTATTTAGAGGATTCAAAAAGGTAAGTGTTTATATTTAATTGTTCTGCTTTCTCGTTGTGCCACAAATAAACCTTTTCAAGATTTATGGAAGGTGAACTGGCTCATGTCATTAACCTCACTATGTGCATGCATGTGTGTGTGTGTGTGTGTGTGTGTGTGTGTGTGTGTGTGTGTGTGTGTGTGTGTGTGTCCAGAGATGTAGCTAAAAAAACTGATCCGCTTTGGATACAATTTTAACACAACCAAGGATCTTACCATGAAATACTACTACTACTACTACTACTACTACTACTACTACTACTACTACTACTACTACTACTACTACTACTACTACTACTACTACTACTACTACTACTACTACTACTACTACTACTACTACTACTACTACTACTACTACTATTAATAATAATGAATTCATAATAATCATAATAATGATCATTTCAGGTTACATTGGAGTTTGATGCCCACCATGACTCATGCAGACAGTGATTCAAGGTAGGTGTTAGCACGCGTGGTCAAAACCCTAGTTCCATTACAAGTGGAGTGAAAGATTTGCTCCTATGTCACTCAGTAACACAATGAACCACCACACTAACACAATGAACCACTACGCTAACAATGAACCACCATGCTAACACAATGAACCACCACACAAACACAATGAACCACCACCCTAACACAATGAACCACCAGACTAACACAATGAACCACCACACTAACACAATGAACCACCACACTAACACACTGAACCACCACACTAACACAATGAACCACCACACTAACACAAAGAACCACCACCCTAGCACAATGAACCACTACGCTAACACAATGACCCATTATGCTAGCACAATAAACCACCACACAAACACAATGAACCACCACACAAACACAATGAACCACCACACTAACACAATGAACCAGCACACTAACAGTGAACCACCACACTAACACAATGAACCACCACACTAACACAATGAACCACCACACTAACACAATGAACCACTACACTAACACAGTGAACCACCACACTAACATAGTGAACCACCACACTAACACACTGAACCACCACACTAACACAAAGAACCACCACCCTAGCACAATGAACCACTACGCTAACACAATGACCCATTATGCTAGCACAATAAACCACCACACAAACACAATGAACCACCACACAAACACAATGAACCACCACACTAACACAATGAACCACCACACTAACAGTGAACCACCACACTAACACAATGAACCACCACACTAACACAATGAACCACCACACTAACACAATGAACCACTACACTAACATAGTGAACCACCATGCTAACACAATGAACCACCACACTAACACAATGAACCACTACACTAACACAATGGACCATTACACAAACACAATGAACTACCACACTAACACAATGAACCACCACACTAACACAGTGAACCACCACACTAACACAGTGAGCCACCACACTAACACAGTGAACCACCACACTAACACAATGAACCATCACACTAACACAATGAACCACTACCCTAGCACAATGAACCACCACACTAACAATGAACCACCACACTAACACAATGAATCAGCACACTGACATAAAGAACCACCTCACAAACACAATGAACCACCTCACTAACAGTGAGCCACCACACTAACACAGTGAACCACCACACTAACACAATGAATCAGCACACTAACACAGTGAACCACCAAACAAACAATGAACCACCACACAAACACAATTAACCACCACACTAACACAATGAACCACCGCATTAACACAATGACCCACCACACTAACAATGAACCACCACACTAACACAATGAACTACCACACTAACACAATGAATCACCACACTAACACAATGAACCACCACACTAACAGTGAACCACCACACTAACACAAGGAGCCACCACACTAACACAATGAACCATCACACTAACACAGTGAACCACTACACTAACACAATGAGACCACTTCACTATACAGAACCAACTATAACTGAAGTCTGCCAACTACTTACACAGTTCTCAAAATGAGCATTACATTGATACAATCTATCATGTCTATGGCTTGTGCGTGTATGGATGTATTTGACCATTTTAATAGATACATGTAGGCAAGTCAACATACCGAAAGAGATGCATCACATAATAACTTGATAATAGTAATAGTATTAATAACAAAGCATGCACACAGGCACACACACATGCATGCACCAACCCGCATGCACGCATGCCTGGACACAATGCACACTCACATGCATGCACACATACGAATGCTGCACTTAGACATGCACGTACACACACTAATGCTGCACATGTGCACGCACTCACACATGCACGCATGCACACATGCGCGCACGCATGCACGCACACACACACACACACTTACACACAAACCTTTTCTTCATCAAATCTGACAATTACTAACCAGATAGTGGCATAATACTTTGTCTGTTTAATTCAGTGTGCGTACAAGTCACCATGACAGCCTTATCCGCTTGCTACTCGGCGTGCCACTCCTACAGGTACAAGAGAATAACCACTGGAATTTGAAATTACATTTAATTCCCTTCCCTCTGATATGATACAGGGTTCGTACAAACTTGGAAAGCCCTTCATTTTTTGGCATCTGCCTTGAAAAGCCTTGAATTTGAAATTTGTCTTGAAAAGTACTGGAATTTCACCCATCAGTCTTGAAAAGCCCTTGAAAATCAACATTTCCTCCCATGTGATTTTTGCTGTCTGCAAAACCTTCACGTACTGATGTAAATAAAGATTTAGGAAAACTTGATTGGCAATTTGACTGGCAAAATCTATCTGGAACCGATTAAGTTCCAAAATTCAAACTGTAATTTGAAAGGTTCTAAAGGTAAGCTGTATGAAATTTTGCGCCAGTGTCATATCCTCACTTTGTCCGGGGTCCTGGTACTGAGCCCTTGAGAAATCAACTTTTTTAGTCTTGAAAGGCCTTGAAAAGTCCTTGAATAAGAAAACCTGCCAGCTGTATGAACCCTGTAATAGATTGTTTTGTTTTTGAAAACATTGAAACTGTTTTATGTTCAACAGTAAACATTTTAGTTGTCAGCATACTGTCGTACGGTCAATAGCAAAATTTGTGGCCATCATTCTCTCAATGGAAAAATTTAAGCTGTTGTATGGTCAAAGGAAAACTGTAGCCATTATGCTCTCAACGGAAAACAGTGGAGCTGTCGTACATGTATGATTGGGACGATTGAGCATGAGTTCTAATTGGTTCCCGTGGGCGTTGATGGGTCACTTGATCACGAGTTCTGATTGATGGTCATGTGTGTTGATGGGTGGCTCACTTGATCAGGAGTTCTGATTGGTGCTCATGTGTGTTGACGAGTGGCTCGCTTGATCAGGAGTTCTGATTGGTGCTCATGTGCGTTGATGAGTGGCTCACTTGATCAGGAGTTCTGATTGGTGCTCATGTGTGTTAATGGGTGGCTCACTTGATCAGGAGTCTGATTGGTGCTCATGTGTGTTGATGGGTGGGTCGCATGATCAGGACTTCTGATTGGTTCATATGTGTGTTGATGGGTGAGTCGCTCGATCATGAGTTCTGATTGGTGTTCACTGCTGTTGATTTGTGGCTCACTTGATCAGGAGTTCTGATTGGTGCTCATGTGTGTTGATGGGTGGGTCGCTTGATCAGGAGTTCTGATTGGTGCTCACGGCTGTTGATGGGTGGTTTGCTTGATCAGGAGTTCTGATTGGTGCTCATGTGTGTTGATGAGTGGCTCACTTGATCAGGAGTTCTGATTGGTGCTCATGTGTGTTGATGAGTGGCTCACTTGATCAGGAGTTCTGATAGGTGCTCATGTGTGTTGATGGGTGGGTCGGTTGATCAGGAGTTCTGATTGGTGCTCATGTGTGTTGATGGGTGGTTTGCTTGATCAGGCTGATTGGCGCTCATGTGTGTTGATGGGTGGCTCACTTGATCAGGAGTTCTGATTGGTACTCATGTGTGTTGATGGGTGGTTTGCTTGATCAGGAGTTCTGATTGGTGCTCATGTGTGTTGATGGGTGGCTCACTTGATCAGGAGTTCTGATTGGTTCTCATGTGTGTTGATGGGTGGATCGCTTGATCATGAGTTCGGATTGGTGTTCACGGCTGTTGATAGATGGGTCGCTTGATCAGAAGTTCTGATTGGTGCTCACGGCTGTTGATGGGTGGGTCGCTTGATCAGGAGTTCTGATTGGTGCCCATGTGTGTTGATGGGTTGGTCGCTTGATCAGGAGTTCTGATTGGTGCTCATGTGTGTTGATGGGTGGGTCGCTTGATCAGGAGTTCTGATTGGTGCTCACGGCTGTTGATGGGTGGTTTGCTTGATCAGGAGTTCTGATTGGTGCTCATGTGTGTTGATGAGTGGCTCACTTGATCAGGAGTTCTGATTGGTGCTCATGTGTGTTGATGGGTGGCTCACTTGAACACAAGTTCTGATTGGTGCTCACGGCTGTTGATGGGTGGCTCACTTGATCACAAGTTCTGATTGGTGCACTTGGGTGTTAATGGGTGGTTTGCTTGATCAGGAGTTCTGATTTGTTCTCATGAGTGTTGATGGGTGGTTTGCTTGATCAGGAGTTCTGATTTGTTCTCATGAGTGCTGATGGGTAGTTTGCTTGATCAGGAGTTCAGATTTGTTCTCATGGGTGTTGATGGGTGGGTTGCGTGATCAGGAGTTCTGATTGGTTCTCATGGGTGTTGATGGGTGGGTCATTTGATCACGATTTCTGATTGGTTCTCATGTGTGTTGATGGGTGGGCCGCTTGATCAGGAGTTCTGATTGGTTCTCATGGGTGTTGATTTGTGTGGTTTGCGTGATCAGGCATTCTGATTGGTTCGCATGGGTGTTGATGGGTGGGTCATTTGATCGTGATTTCTGATTGGTTCTCATGTGTGTTGATTGGTGGGTCATTTGATCAGGAGTTCTGATTGGGTCTCATGGGTGTTGATGGGTGGTTTGCTTGATCAGGAGTTCTGATTGGTTCTCATGGGTGTTGATGGGTCGGTCGCTTGAGTTCTGAGAATCAATATACTTTTTGTGTCAGTTCCTACATAATTGCCGGCCATGATTGAGTGCATGCAGGTTATTATTTCAGTATTAAAAGCCTAACCTTTAGAAAACAAATGAGCTAAAGGCTCCTGCTGGCAGTTGTCTTGAGAAATGGTGATTTGCAGGACAAGAGAGGACAATCTGGCTTGAGACAGTCATTTGCAAGACATGAGAGGACAATCTGGCTTGAGACAGTTATTTGCAGGACAAAAGAGGACAATCTGGCTTGAGACAGTCATTCCAGTGGGCAATTTTCAAGATTAGTTCTCTCTTTACCTGCCAATAGACCTTCACTAGAAGTAAAAATTTAGACTTCATCACAAGTAGCTTATTAAGGAAGCTTTGTGGTCACAGTCACTGTGCTATAAATAGTGTGCCTCAAGTTTCCGCCGTTCTGATGATATCAGATTTATTATTCACACATGATAGAGGAATACGTCTATTGTTTCAGTGTCAAAGCTCAAAGTCACTAAGCAAGCTATTTTAGTTTCCTCATCAGTCTCAATTTCTGTCAAATGGGTTTTCAATATTAATGCCTGTTGGTGTTGGAATTGCGTTATGGTGTTTGAATTGTGCCATGGTGTTTGAATCGCATGCTCTTGTCTAGTTCTGTGTGTTTGTCTTGTTGGTTTGTATTCTATATATTTGTTTATTTTTAGACTGGTCTGATGAATGCTTTGCTAGAGAAGCTACCAGAGTTTGCTGAGGGAACAGAGTAAGAGAAATAAAAGCATTATATAATGTTATGTTTTTCACATCATGAGAACATACTTACCTCCCTAACACTCTTGATATACTAGTATATCGGCTCTAAATTCAATAATATTCAGAATTATAAAAAGTTATGTGCCCCTAATGGGCAGGTGGAAGTACACAGTCATGCACATGACAAACACCACCCTCTGCGCATGCGCACACCGGTACTTCCGTTTTCTAATATATTGGCTGGAAGCAACTGGTGGAAATTCCTCACAGGCGCTTTTCTGAATTCATAAGAGAACAATACATCCAAATCTATCATGGCTGATGCGAAAATGTCAGAGGAGCCCTCCTCGTCATCATCCAAGGTGACATTGTTCCTGGCTTTTATTTGAGACTTGTAACTTTCGTGTGTTACCGGTTTTCGTAGCAGCCGTTTTCGGCGGTACCGCGTTTTCAGGCGCTGGGAATCCTTGTAAATTTTTTCCCAGCGCCTAGGGCTAATAAACTCTTGTGTTTTATGCTTACAGGTCGGTCTTGTGTCTATACAAGGTTGCCTGGTCTTCTCTGGAAGGTGTTCACGTCCCAGGATGACTTATCATCGTGATATGTCTAAGGGTTGGAGATATAATATATTAATAAATAAAATATCTCCTTCCTTTTGTCCCATCCCCCCTCATCAGTTCTTCTGGAAGAGGAGTCTCGGCGGATGGATGGACGTGTTTCCTGCACAAGAGGATGGTTGCCTGTGCCCAGGCTAAGGGAGTTATTAATTATGGTGCATGATTATTTGAAAATAATTACATTTTCTGCTGCCGTTTGCTATTGCACTATTTTCTCTCTTGCGTGTGCATGGGTTCTCGAGTATATATAATTTAATATTATATTAGTCGAGAGCTGAGAATGTCTGGAGATCTAGATATTTCTTACATAAATCTGACGTCCCCTCTCCTGGTAGGAGCTTTTGCATAGTGAGGTTTGATGTCATAATCAACCAGAGTTTCTCTTTCCTTGATGTCATAATCTTAGTTTGGAGAAGTCGGTGATGTGTTCATCCCCTGTTTATTAAGAAGTGTAGAGAGATATCTAGATAGTCATGTTCTTTCTCTCTCTCTCTTAATCTAAAAAGAGTGGGGTTCTGGTTGTATTTGGAGTTATTAACTAGAGAAGTCGCCTTTCCCGTCAGGGTGGTCGTAATAGTGGATGTCTTCTCTCGTGGTTGTTTTGGTTTCTTCTTAAAAGATCCATTATCAAGGCTTTGAGACTGTCATACTCATTGTCTTCGTATCCGTCTTTTCAGAAGTGTCCGTCCTGCCTCAAGTCTATGAAGGCTAGATTCTTCCCCCACCCTTGCCATCTGTGTTCAGCTTGTAGGCTGTCCAACAAATGTGTTATTTGTGAAAAGTGGGGGGAGGATCTAACCTCTGAATTCTTCTCTTTACAGGCGAGGATGATGGCAGAGGAGGGGAAGAAACCAAAGAAGGACGGTAAGAAGAAGGCCTCGGAGAAGAGTGGTCTCGAGGCCTTCAAGAGTGAGTTGGTGAGTGAGATGCGCAGGACTTTGAAAGACCTGTTTCACATCAAGAGTATACTTACCTCCCTAATACTTTTGATATTGCTAAATATTGGCTTTCACTCAATAAACACTCAGATTAAAACAGTTAGGTGCCCCTACTGGGCAGGGAGTCAGAGCGTAGTCTGGCGGATGCCAGCCCCACCACCGCGCATGCGCAGACTAGCACTTCCTCTTTGCTAATTTATTGGCTGAGAGACAACACATGCTTTCATGATAGAATCTTTCTATACTCTTTTCAAAGCTTTTTAAGACTATTAGATAGAAGTTTACCACTGACAAAGATGGCTGAGAGAGTGACTTCGCCACAGGAGGGCCTTGGACCTTTAAATCAGGTGACTTCTAGTAAAATTAGCGAGTTTTGTCCCGTTGTAATGTGTTTCCGGGACTCTCGCTAAACGTGATAAGCGCCTTAATTAGTTGGGTTTTTTTCAACTAGGTGCTATACAAGACTAATCTCTCTTTGTGTTTATGTCCACAGGTCTGTGTGAAGGAGAAATAAGGACATGACATCAGCAGAGGGTTTGTGTCTCTCCACCATGGTTCCATTTCCTACTAATACTGTTAGGTTATCTAACCAAAAATTCTATGCCCAGTGAGTTGGAGGCCTATTATAAAGGTCTCACTTTGCCCTCTTGATCCAATTCCTTCCCCTTGAGGTGGAGAGAGTTAAGAGGCGTTCAGTGGTGGAGTTCTCCAGTTCATCAGGTTGGATGGTTTGTCTAGACAAGGTGTCAGGTATTAATTATTGATATGAGAAAGGGAGATAATTAACACTATTTGCCATTGTTATCAGTATTTATCTGATGCTTGTGTAGTCGAAATGTCCATTCTGCACATGTTCTGGTTAGAGATACAATTCGTCCTTGCACTGGGATGTTTGTTGGGATCGATTTTGTCCTGTCATAGGATTAATGACGTCATAATCAGCTTTGCTCTTTATTTACAATTAAAGTTGTCCGAAGCTGGTTTCTGATAAAAATTATGATCTTTATGATCAATTCCTTCTCTTGAGTTGGTGAGTTTCTAAGCTTAACTAGTTTGCTCATACTCCTCGTCCTTTGGCCTTTTTCAGAGACCTGGTTGTGCGTCCTGTGGACGATTTTTGAGGGACAAGTTTGGCCCTCATCTATGTTTTCAGTGTAGCCCCTGTGGTCCCTTGCTTAATTGCGAGATATGTAAGCACTGGGGGGGGCGAGCTAATGTCCGAATTCTTGTGCTTGCAGGCGAAGGACAAGTTGTAGGAGGAGAAAAAGAAGCTGAAAAAAGAGGTCGTAAGTAAGAAGGGTAAGAGGAAGGCCTCGTCCGCGGTGGACATGGAGGCCTTCCGGACCGAGATGTTGGGAGAGATGAGGAGGACAATCAAGGATTTGGTTCCAGAGTTGCTTCGTGGCATGCTTCCTGGACCAAATCCTTTATTGACCTCATCATCTGCTTCGGAGCAGGTAATCCCCACCTCTGAATCAACGTTCCTTAGTACGCTTCCGTTGTTTGAAGATTCAGAGGTGGCCCCATTAGAGGGGGTGTTCCACGGCCCTGGCAACAGGCTTATTGCCGCGCCCAATAGGGACCGTGGACGGTCGTTGCTGGAACCCGCGGGCTGCTCATCAGTCCAGGGGTATCCGCACACCGCGGCTGCCAGTACCTCGTATGGCACCTTCCCTGGCCAGTCCGGGTTAGCTCTCTTTGCTGACCCGGAGTCTAATCTTTCTGGCCAGGAGGATGATGATTTCACTTCAAGAGTATACTTACCTCCCTAATACTTTTGATATTGCTAAATATTGGCTTTCACTCAATAAACACTCAGATTAAAACAGTTAGGTGCCCCTACTGGGCAGGGAGTCAGAGCGTAGTCTGGCGGATGCCAGCCCCACCACCGCGCATGCGCAGACTAGCACTTCCTCTTTGCTAGATTATTGGCAAAGAGATCACACATGTTTTTTTGTTCAATAGCTTTTTCGCTCTCTTAAACTGTTTAAGTGGTGTTTGTTTGGAGTGTTAGTCACTTTTTTGGATGGCGGATAGGAATACGTCGCCACAGGAGGACGGAGGACCTTTAAATCAGGTGACTTCTAGTAAAATTAGCGAGTTTTCTTCCCGGTGTATTGTGTTTCCGGGACTCGCGTTTACCGTGATAAGCGCCTTGGTTGGTTGGGTTATATCAACTCGGTGCTACCTAGGACTAATTTCTCTTTCTGTTTATGTCCACAGGTCTGTATGACGCTAGGTGGTGACGTCACAGTACCAGAGAATTAGTATTCTCTCCACCATGGTTCCATTTCCTACTAACACTGTTAGGTTATCTAACCAAATGAAAAATTATGTCCAGTGAGTTGGAGGCCTGGTATAAAGGTCTTCTCACTTTGCCCTCTTGATCCAATTCCTTCCCCATGAGGTGGAGAGAGTTAAGAGGCGTGCAGATGGTGGAGTTTCCGGTTCGTCACGTTGGATGGTTTGTCTATACAAAGTGTCAGGTATCTAGTTATTGATAATGTGGTGATGTTAATTATTGTAAACAATCAAAGGGAGATAATTAACATTTTTGCCAGAAAAGAGTTATCTATATGTATCTGATGGTTGTGTAGTCAACTTATCCATTCAGCATACAATTCGTCTTTGCACTTGGATGTTTTGTTGGGATCGAATTTTTCCTGTCACGGGATTAATGACGTCATAATCAGCTGGCTATGTATTTATTAGCAATTCAAGCGCTATGCTGGTTTTTGATGTATATTGATCTTTATGATCGTTTTCCTTCTCCTTGAGTTGGATTGAGTTTCTAAGCTTAACTAGTTGCTCATACTCCTTGTCCTTTGCCCTGTTTCAGGGACCGGGTTGCGCGTCCTGTGGACGTTTTATGCATGTAAAGTTCTGGCCGCATCTGTGTTATCGATGTAGCCCTTGTGGTCCATTGATTAATTGTGACATATGTAAGCACTGGGGGGGCGAGTTAATGTCCGAATTCTTGTGCTGCTTACAGGCGACGGACAAGGTGGTAGAGGAGGAGAAGAAGAAGAAGCGGAAACGAGAGGTTGTAAGTAGGAAGGGTAAGGGGAAGGTCTCGTCCGCGGTGGATATGGAGACCTTCCGGACCGAGATGTTGGGAGAGATGAAGAGGACAATAAAAGATTTGGTTCCAGGGTTGCTTCGTGGCATGCTTCCTGGACCAGATCCTTTATTGTCCTCATCATCGGCTTCGGAGCAGGTAATCCCCGCCTCTGGATCGATTTTCCTTAGTCCGCTTCCGTTGTCCGACGATTCAGAGGTGGCCCCATTAGAGGGGGCGTTCCACGGCCCTGGCAGCAGGCTTATTGCCGCGCCGATAGGGGACCGTGGACGGTTGTCGCTGGAACCCGCTGGCTGCTTATCAGTCCAGGGGTATCCGCACGCCGCGGTGGCCAGTACCTCCTATGGCACCGTTCCTGGTCAGCCCGGGTTAGCTCTCTTTGCTGACCCGGGGTCTAATCTTTCTGACCAGGGTGATGAGGATTACCTGCTAGGGTCGCCGTCTGACGACGTGGACATGGATGAAGACGTTTGTGCACCCCTCGCGGGGAATACAGGCGCTTTTTTCCACGGTATTACTCACCCTGGAGTAAGGTCCGCGGTTCAGGTGGTGGCCCAGGGCGCTGCTGATGGCCAGCGGTACCGCATACCTCGGCTTGCCGAGAGTGTAGCTGGTGCTGGCCGGGCCCGTGGTAGGGCTATATATACCCCGCGCTCTACCGCGGTGCCTGCTCCTGGTCAAACCAGTGATATCCTCATGCCGGTGCTGTCAGGCCCGCATGTTTTCCCTGGCTTGCCAGGTGTATCAGCGTACCCGCCGTCAAGCTCTACTGCTTGCGCTCAGGAGGAAGACGAAGGACCCCGTCTTGTAGAGCGCTCGCAGTTAGCCACGGAGGAGGATTGGTATGACGCTTGCCAGTGGTTGGTGAGCGTTAGGCCTGATCTGCCCGTGGAGCAGTCGGCTAGCCACCGTGTTCACACGCCGTGGTTAGCTGGGAAACCAACTGCTAACGCTATGCCTTCTCTGCCGCTGGCGGAGCATGTCGTTGACATGTTCAAGGCGGCGGAGTCGTCCATTAACACGAGTGGACGTCTCGCGAAGGCCCCTCGCGAGGTGGCCAGGCGTTGTCGCATCGTGCCCCTGGACTACCAGCGGTACGGTGTGGTACCCAAGCCCAGCGTGGATGACCGCGCGGCTTTGGGTGAGGATACGCGGCCAGGCTCCCGTTCTGACGCGGGGGTCTTGTGCGCGAACGCGTTGCGTTCGGCGAATACCGCGTTGCGTGATGCGGAGGAGAGTGGGAGGGCTTCGATTGCCGCTCTGTCCCACGTCTCCCAGCTGTTACAGGGGGTAGTAACGGCATCCGCATCGCGCCAGCCAGGCCCGCTCGCGGTCCAGCGAACCATCCAGGATGGTATTAACCTGGCGCTGGACTGTATGACGCGGGCGGTGACCAGGAGTGTCCGGGCAAGACGCACATTTGCCCTGGACAATCTGTGCCCGTCTCAGGACCTGTATAATAGGCTACTCCGTACGCCTATGACGGGTCCTGGTCTTTTTGGAGGTGAGGGATGTCGCCACCTCCAGGAGACGGTCACCCTGGTGAATAACCAGAGGGCGCTGCGCGAACAGTTTGAGGTGCTGCGTCGTGCTAACGTTCGCGCCGCGGCCCCTGCGTATCGTCCCCTGCAGGCTCGAGGTGGTGCTGGCCAAGTCAGAGGCCAGCCGCCGTCGCAGCGCCGGCCTCGGCCGCGTGCGATTCGGCCAGCAGTGAGGGGGGCGCAGGCTCCTCAGCCGCCGTCAGCCAGGCAGCCGCCCGTGCACCGAGGTGCGCGCGGGGCGGGGCGGGTCGCGCGAGGATCTGGGCGTGGTTATCGTTCCTGACAGGGCGCTTACCGCGGTAAGGACCACGCCGGTGTGTATGGCGACGGAGACAGTGCCGCTCTTGCATGCCTTGTGTCCACCGCGGTCCCTAGGTGGACCGGTGGGAGGCCGGCTAGCCGACCACATGCAAGAGTGGGAACGGTTAACTCAGGACCGTTTAGTCTTGCGATGGCTTTCCGTGGGGTATCATCCAGAGTGGATGACAGGCCCGCCGTCGCGACTGTCTCTGGTGCCAGTCTGGACTCCCATTCCGAGAGATCCAGATCAAAGGTTGTGTATCGAGGAGGAGATAAATTCCCTCGTACAGAAAGGAGCTATTCAGCCGGCACAAAGGTGTCCGGGCTTCTATTCAACCCTGTTCTTGGTAACAAAACGCACCGGTGGGTGGAGACCGATTCTCAACCTCAAGCCATTGAACAAGTTCATCGAGACGCCCAGTTTCAAGATGGAAACGGTGCGCTCGGTGTTGGCGGGGTTGGAGAGGGGGATGTGGACGGCGTCGATAGATTTGAAGGACGCTTATTTCCACATCCCCATCCACAGGAGTTTCTGTCGCTTCCTGAGATTTGCATTCCAGGGCAGACAGTGGGAATTCAGGGTGTTGCCCTTCGGAATTTCCACGGCTCCTCGGGTTTTCACCCGTGTGGTTCTTGCGATCACAGCATACCTCCGCAGGAGAAGCATAGCAGTCCACACGTACATAGATGACTGGCTGTTGAAAGCGCACACCCGGGAAAGTTTGTCCGCCAATCTGGAGATTGTTTTGAAAATTCTCACAGACTTGGGCTGGATGATCAATTTCCCAAAATCAGAGCTGACTCCATCCCAGAAGTTTGTTTACCTGGGGATGTTCTTCGATCTGGAGACAGGATATGTTTATCCTACTCAGGAGAGAGTTCAAATACTCATCTCGTTGATTCAGTCAGTGTGCGACAGTCGTCATGTCCTGGCACGGGTTTACTTGAGAATGCTGGGGTTGATGGTTTCGTTGGAACCAGTCATTCCTCAGGCCGCCTTACGCAGGCGGCCGATCCAGTTGTTTCTCATGACACAATGGACCCAGAGTACAGGTTCGCTGGACTCGAATGTGTCAGTGTTGGCGCCTCTGATTCACCACCTGCAATGGTGGTTGAATACAGAGAATCTCTTGCTGGGGGTTTTGCTAACCCCTCCCCACCCTCAGGTGACTGTGTATACAGATGCATCGATGGAGGGCTGGGGAGCTTGCCTGGAAGAATCCACGATATCAGGGCTTTGGAATCTGGAACAGTCACAGGAACATATAAATCTACTGGAGCTAAGAGCAGTAGTCCTGGGCCTGGAACATTTCTTACAGAAAGTTCAGGGCAAGATTGTTCTTATTCGTTCAGACAACTCAACAGTTGTGACTTACATAAACCGCCAGGGCGGAACGAAGTCGCCCAGTCTCTGTATGATGACATGGAAACTGCTTTGTTGGTGTCTGGATCACCAGATTACCTTGAAAGCAGTTCATATTCCGGGAAGGTTAAACCTGCTAGCAGACTCATTGAGCCGAAGGATGAGTGTTTTACCCACGGAATGGCAACTAAATCAATGTGTGGCGGATCGTCTGTTCGACCATTGGGGGAAACCCAACATCGATTTGTTCGCAACGAAGAAGAATGCGAAGATGACGACGTACGTCTCTCCGATTCCGGATCCAAGCGCTTTCGCAACAGATGCGTTAGCTATCAGCTGGGGGAGAATGTATGCATACGCATTCCCTCCAGCAATCCTGATTCCAAAAATTCTTCAGAAAATCAGACAAGAGGAATGCCAAGTGCTTCTGATCGCCCCGGATTGGCCAAGCCGATCATGGTATACGGATCTGCTGGACCTTCTGGTCTGCAATCCGGTTCCTCTGCCTCTGATGGACGATATTATCTTCCAGGGCAAGGCCCTTCACAACAATCCGTCAATGTTCAGATTGACTGCGTGGATGTTGTCAAGGAATCTAGAATTAAGGAGGGCTTTTCTGAGCAAGCAGCCATGTTTATGGCCAAGGCCAGGAGGGGGTCAACCTCCAGAGCATATAATTATAAAATCAACAGATTTGCAGAATGGTGCTCAAAAAGATGTATTGATCCAATGGATTCATCTATTCAAGTAGTAGCTGATTTCCTCTGTCACCTCTATGATGCCTATAGCCTCAAGCCTAACTCTATTGCTGGTTATAAGTCAGCATTAATGTCTGTTATTCCTTGCTTGGCTAAGAGGGGAAGTGATGAAGTAAATACATTGAATGTATTAATTAAAGGCATGGGCAATCTAAGACCAAGGAATCCTCCTGTGATTCCGTCTTGGAGTTTATCGCTAGTGCTTCAAGTACTAGGTGATAAGCCTTTTGAACCACTTAGTTCCATTTCTATGAAACTATTAACACTGAAGACTGTGTTTTTAATTGCTGCGGCCTCGGCTAGGCGTAGGAGTGAGATTCATGCCTTATCAGCCGAGGATGACCGTTTTGTGGTTTCAGGGGAAGGCCTTAAGCTGCTACCTAGGATTAATTTCTTGGCTAAAAATCAGTCGTTGAAATATCCAGGTCAACCTATTATTTTGCCTGCTTTAACTAGATATGATCCTAATTCTAAAGCATGGTGTCCCGTCCGGGCGCTGCGCCGGTACAAACAACGTACGGCGGCATGGCGCACCGACCAGTCAGCGTTATGGTTGTCATATATTGAACCCCATGGGAGGGCTTCTAAGGACACCATTTCCAGGTGGATTGTGGAATGCATTCAGTTTTGCCATAAATCCGCCACCGGGAAGCAGGTTGACGTGGCCAAGGCTCACAGTGTCCGCGGCGTAGTGACATCCACGGCCCTATTTAATGGGGTCCCTGTGGATGATATTATGTCGGTGGCTCAGTGGCACTGTGAGTCAAGTTTTACAGACCATTATCTCCGTGACACCTCTAATCCTCTCGCCTTGTCGGTTTTGAAAAAATAAATCGGTTTATATTTTTTGAGGTGATTTCCTCATTACTTATATATATCACAATTAATTTATGGAAACACCCACTTTTTTGGGCCTGCATCAGTCTTTACCGATGGGAAGATGATGTCAGCAGCCATTTTCAACAAGGTCAGTCTTGTTCATGTGTTGTCCGTTGTTGATTGTATTGTCACGATTACCCGTTATTAATATGGTGATGGTTTGTGTATTTGTGTGGTTCATTGTTGAGAGTTACGAAAATGGAGCTTTTTCGTCTCTGTCCTGTAGTACATGGCACTTGTACGTAGAGAGCGTATAGGACATTGAGGTCAGTCGACTCTTCCTCCCAGGAAGGAGGGGGGGGGGAGCGCATATGACATTCGGTCATCTCTCATACATCGGTGGTGTTATCCGATGGTTAGTCAAATCCTGACTGTTTTTTCTTACAGTTTCAGAAGTTTAAGTGCCTTAAACGCAGAAAAGCGTATAGGGATGAGCTGGTCTTTTGACCTCGCCTCCCTCCCGCCAGATTCACTTTCGAATTCTGGCAATATCAAAAGTATTAGGGAGGTAAGTATACTCTTGAAGTGAAATAAACGAAATCTAGGATTTCTTTTTTCACGAGAGAGTTGATACTTACCTCCCTAGATACGGACCCGGCCTCTCCACCCCACAGAGGCTCGGTCTTCAGGCTCTTAATAGTTGCATGTGTGTCAGCCAATAATCTAGTCAGAGGAAGTGCTAGTCTGCGCATGCGCGGTGGTGGGGCTGGCATCCGCCAGACTACGCTCTGACTCCCTGCCCAGTAGGGGCACCTAACTGTTTTAATCTGAGTGTTTATTGAGTGAAAGCCAATATTTAGCAATATCAAAAGTATTAGGGAGGTAAGTATCAACTCTCTCGTGAAAAAAGAAATCCTAGATTTCGTTTATTACCTGTTGGGGTCGCTGTCTGAAGACGTGGCCATGGAATATGACGTTTGTGCGCCCCTCGCGGGGAATACAGGCGCCTTTTTCCACGGTTCTACTCTCCAGGGGTAGAATCCACGGTTCAGACTGTGGCCCTGGGCGCTGAAGGCCAGCGGTACCGCATACCTCGGCTTGCCGAGAGTGTAGCTGGTGCTGGCCGGGGCCGTGGTGGGGCGGTATATGCCCCGCGCTCTACCACGGCGCCTGCTCCTGGTCAAGCCAGTGAGATTAGCATGCCGGTATTATCAGGCCCGCATGCTCTCCCTGGCTTGCCAGGGATATCAGCGTATCCGCCGTCAAGCTCTGTTGCTTGTGCTCAGGAGGAAGACGAAGGCCCCCGTCTTGTAGAGCGCTCGCAACTAGCCACGGAGGAGGATTGGTCTGACGCTTGCCAGTGGTTGGTGAGTGTTAGACCAGATCTGCCCGTGGAGCAGTCGGCTAGCCAGCGTGAACACAGGCCGTGGTTAGCTGGTAAGCCTACTGCTAACGCTATGCCTTCTCTGCCGCTGGCAGAGCATGTCGCTGACATGTTCGAGGCAGCGGAGACGTCCATTAAGGCGAGTGGACGTCTCGCTAAGGCCCCGCGCGAGGTGGCCAGGCGTTGCCGCATCGTGCCCCTGGACTACCAGCGGTACGGTGTGGTACCAAAGCCGAGCGTGGATGACCGCGCGGCTTTGGGTGAGGATGCGCGGCCAGGCTCCCGTTCTGACACGGGAGTCTTGTGTTCGAACGCGTTGCGTTCGGCAAATACCGCGTTGCGTGATGCGGAGGAGAGTGGGAGGGCTTCGATTGCCGCTCTGTCCCACGTCTCCCAGCTGTTACAAGGGGTAGTAACAGCATCCGCATCGCGCCAGCCAAGTCTGGTCACAGTCCAGCGAGCCATCCAGGATGGTATCAACCTGGCTCTGGACTGTATGACGCGGGCGGTGACCAGGAGTGTCCGGGCAAGGCGCACTTTTGCCTTGGATAATCTGTGCCCGTCCCAGGACCTCTACAATAGGCTACTACGTACGCCTATGACAGGTCCTGGTATCTTTGGAGGTGAGGGATGTAGACACCTCCAGGAGACGGTTACTCTGGTCAATAACCAGAGGGCGCTGCGCGAACAGTTTGAGGTGCTTCGTCGTGCCAACGTTCGCGCCGCACCCCCTGCGTATCGTCCCCTGCAGGCTCGAGGTGGTAGTGGCCAGGTCAGAGGCCAACCACCATCGCAGCGCCGGCCTCGGCCGCGTGCGATTCGGCCAGCAGCGAGGGGGGCGCAGGCTCCTCAGGCGCAGTCAGCCAGGCAGCCGCCCGCGCACCGAGGTGCGCGCGGTGCTGGTCGTGGCGCGCGAGGATCTGGGCGGGGTAATCGTTCCTGATGGGACGGTTACCGCGGTGAGAACCGCGCCGGTGTTTCTGGCAAAGGAGACAGTGCCGCTCTTGCACTCCTTATGTCCACCTCTATCCCTAGGTGGACCGATGGGAGGCCGATTAGCCGACCACATGCAAGAGTGGGAACGGTTAACTCAGGACCGTTTAGTCTTGCGATGGCTTTCAGTCGGGTATCATCCCGATTGGATGACAGGCCCGCCATCGCGACTGTCTCTAGTGCCGATCTGGACTCCAAATCCGAGAGATCCAGATCAAAGGTTGTGTATCGAGGAGGAAATAAATTCCCTCATACAAAAAGGAGCTATTCAGCCGGCACAGAGGTGTCCGGGCTTCTATTCAACCCTGTTCTTAGTAACAAAGAACACCGGAGGGTGGAGACCAATTCTCAACCTCAAGCCATTGAACAAGTTCATAGAGACGCCCAGTTTCAAGATGGAGACTGTGCGCTCGGTGTTGGCGGGGTTAGAGAGGGGAATGTGGACAGCGTCGATAGATTTGAAGGACGCTTATTTCCACATCCCCATACACAGGAGTTTCCGTCGCTTCGTGAGATTTGCATTCCAGGGCAGACAGTGGGAATTCAGGGTGCTACCCTTCGGAATTTCCACGGCTCCTCGGGTTTTCACCCGTGTGGTTCTTGCGATCACCGCATACCTCCGCAGGAGAAGCATAGCAGTCCACACGTACATAGACGACTGGCTGTTGAAAGCGCACACCCGGGAAAGTTTGTCGGCCAGTCTGGAGATTGTTTTGAAAACTCTCACAGACTTAGGCTGGATGATCAATTTCCCAAAATCAGAGCTGACTCCATCCCAGAAGTTTGTTTACCTGGGGATGTTCTTCGATCTAGAGACAGGATATGTTTATCAACACACGTGTCATGCG